>OX456493.1:0-186215 GCA_949748235.1 Platypus cylindrus | reverse complement strand
AACAACTGAAGAAATAACAACAACGGAATGTTTAGAAACAACAGAACAAACAACAACTGAAAAACAACACCATTCAACCGAAATTCATAGAGTACCGATACCACCACCATTAGTGAAAAATTCTACAGAGGCACATAGTCCAAAATTGCTTTTCATTCCAGCAATTCAATTTGATGATCGTATTGATATTTTATCACGATCCGAACTTGAGGACTACTTTAAGAAATTAGTATTAACTTAATTTGATTTGTTAATTATTAATTAATCTTTAGATGTGTAGGTGTTTTTGTAAAATATAATTTATTTCCATCAGTAGAGAATGATTCGAGTTTTTTTCTAAATTTCTATTGATATTGGAAATTTGAGTTTTGATTTCGTACGATTTTAAATGCGATCTGCGTCTGTTAATCGTTAAACAAGCAGCAAACTTTGATATTCGAAATATTGAAATCCTTTTGAGGTTGATGACTTTGTTTTATGGAAACAACTTTTGCTTTTTTTTTTAATTTAGAGGTTGCGGCGATCATCCAATTACAACGAGGGTGGGAGGTACATTAAATACTGCAATGATTTTTTTTTCCCCTTATAATTGGGAGTCTGACTGACTTTATAAATTACCTGCATTATACACATCACATATATATATGAGTATGTACTTGTGCATAATACATATATATATTTAGTATAAATAATACGAAACACCTCGAAATAAAATTAGTAGTGGACGTTTCGCGAACTGGGGCGCCAGTCAGTCAGTCAGTCCCCAGGCGATGAACAAATACCGACGACAGAGAACGATCCAACGACTAAGCTGGACTAGGCTAGGCTCTAGGATTACCTTGGCCAAGTATAGACGCCTGACACTTCAAAACCATAATGCCACGAACCGCTGTAGGCCCCTTGGCCTTTTGGACCAGTACAAACGCCATGGCCGTGTGCCTTTCCATCCTCCCATCCGCCACAATATGTTCCGCCATCATCAAAGTCGAAACGACCACCATTCACATGACTACGGGCTGCGGCAGTTCCCGTAGCCCCTGTAGCAGCAGGACTACTACTACTACCACCACCACCACCACCTGGATGAGGTCCATGGTCGGCAGTGTGTTGCTGCTGCTGCTGCATATCACTGTTGAGTCACTTGCACTAGCACACACTATAATAACTGCACTGTTCCACAACAATCACCATTATTATTATTATTATTATTTTACTATTTGCTACTACTAGTAGTACTTTGTAATCGTCGACGTCGTCTTCGTGAAAAAACTGTTATCATTTCGGCCTAATAATATTCGATATCATCAGGCAACGAGGTCGTCGTGGCGGTCGTCGTCGTCGTCGTCGTCGCGATCGTGATTTGTTGCATATCGGCGCAATACTAATGATGGGATAGACGTCGTGGCCTACCTCCCGTCGCTCTCTTCCTCTATCCAGGCTCGGCGACGACGACAACGTCCCGACGCTAATGCTATCGCTATAACGCAAGCGTCCATTTTGCCAATTATTCAGCTCTACAATAATTATTTTGATTTTCTAATCAGTGTTGCCAATTTGCGTTTTTGTTCAATACGTTATATTAAAATAAGGAAATAATAAACAAACAACTGGATATCATAACTTTTTTATTAAATTTGTTTGTTCACACATTAATATATAAATTTATATGTATAAATTGACTGAATTAAAGAAAAAGAAAAAGAAAAAGAGTACATTGTCGTCAGCCACAATTTAATTCAGCATTAACATAAATATTGAATACTCAAAATAAATGAAATGAAAAATTATTAACTTAATTCCATCATTCAAATTAAATCAAGGAGCGGTTTTTATGTCGAGACGCGTCATGTATATTTGGCTGCATATCTTTTTAGGTCAAAGCTGCTCTCTACGTTTTCTACTAATGTAATAGAAATAAAATATGTATAATTTTTATATTTTAATAAAGTAATTCTGGAATATATATTATATGCAACTCAACTGAGTACAAGTCAATTGTTAAACTGTTTAGCAACAATTATAGAAATTTTATGAATAATAGAGTAGACAATGCATGAGCAGCACCAAACACCTGATTTTTGCTTAATATTATTAAGCCTGATTAGTAATAATTAAAATAATAAATTTAGTTCAATTAATTAAAAACAACACTATGCAATATAGGTTTTTGATGTTTCTCTTCAAAGGCGTGCAGGACCTCTTCAATATCGTTATCTAAATCGTCAACTTTTGATAACTGCAACAACATAACCTAATTAATTAATTTTATTCAATTAGTAATTTTCTGCACGTACGTACATGTAAACACATATCACTAATTAGAAAGGCACCTAATGTTGCTTCCTCTAAATTATCTTGGATGTCAATATTAATTACATGGACTATTGAATGATCATCGGGTGAACGACTATCCATAAATTCAACAACTTGATCGTACACTCGTTCTTCACATGTTATTAATATTTCAAATTTTTCATCAGTTTCTTGAAACTTTTCCGGATGACTTTTAATTCGACGATTCCTATCTAATGTGTGTAATAAACCATTTTGAGTGTATCTAATCGTTTTTATGATGGGAAATGATTGTAATAAAACGAACTGAAGAGCTTTAGAAATATCACAAATTATAATACATACCCCCCCCCCCTCAATAATTAAATTAATAAAAAAAAAAAAAAAAAAAGGATACAAAACTTTATCTTTCTGTAGTAGATCTTTATAAATCTCATCGTACGATGTACCGAAATCGTAAATATTTGGTCGATCGGCTGTGGCACCGGGAATTTTTACTTTTTCCCCCGTGCCATAAGAATGAACCTGAAAACCTTTTTTAGATAAAATCGCATGTGCTTCCATACTTCTATTCATATTACTGGAACATATTACAGCTATTTTTAAATCACAATCGGTCGTCATTTCGAATTATTTTATTTATTGTTAATTATTAGTAATTTTTTGTTATATAACAAATGTTTATTTACAGCAGTACTAGAACTAATAATAACATTTATTTATGTTTTTGTTTTAAAAATACTTAATTCTGAAATGAATATATCAAGATTAATTAGAAAATGGAAATTAATAATCAAAAAATCATCAAAATAAAATGAAAAATCGAGAATTTTAGCTGCAGATTTGAGGTTAGGCAGACAGTAGGCAGCAGACTGGTGGCCATTTAACTCGATAGTCATTACGACGACACACGGTCGACGGTAGTGCAACAAATCGATTAAACAGAATATCGAAAAACGATTTGTTTCGATTTTGTTTAACTTTCGACTTTTTTTTTTTTGACAAAATAGATTCAGTTTAAAATTTAAATTGAATTTACTTAATTTTTTAAACTTTAAATTATTCGTTTAGTTTTATAAAGTTATTCGACTTGTTATTCGCATATGTTTTAGATTCTACTGATTTTAGAGGATAAAATAACGGAAATAATAGATCAACGGATAAAACTTTTTATTATTAAGTTTGTCTATTATGCCGACGTTTCGGAGACGTCTTTTCTCCATTCTCACTGCCCTGCAATTATTTTCATCTTACACTACTTGTCCAGAAAATTAAACAATTCGACCTGTTATTTTTCTATTCATTTGAAACTGCGCTATTTTTTATACAATATGAATATTTTTTGCAAGCATTATCTGTAATACCATCACGGAACTATTTTAATTCGGGTTTATTTTACTTTTATGGAACACTTAAAGAAATAGAATATAAGTCGAGATTTAAAAAAAATTTAGATTTTCAAAATTAAACTTATTTTAGTATCCATTTTCATAGATTACTGCAATTACTAGTTCCATTTTGATTAAAGTTTTAAATTTAAGGATAGTACTGGTTCATAAAAAAAAATTCGAAATTAAATAAAACTGGTTATTTATTTGATCATTGCATACAAAAATTACAAATCAAATCAATTTTAATTTTTATAGCTATTGCAACAAATTTACAATAAAATTATTTTTCAATTTACTCCAAGCACGCCACAAGCGTGGATGGAATAAATCATTTTAAAATATATAATATATTATAAAAATAAAATAAAACTTAAATTATTTAGATTTTTCTCGTTTCTTAAAATTACGCTTACTGGTAGATCGATTTATAATGTCGTTTACGTGTTTCTTGTGTTCTACAATGACATTCAACATTTGACATTTGGCATCCGACATTCCATCATTGATAATTTTAATTCTTTGCAAATTACCCTAGAAATAAAAATTAAATAAATAGAACGCTACAAATTTTAATATTATTAAAATTGTACTTTAATCAATTCATTCACTGTATTGATTTCCTTATCTTTCTGTGCACTGACTGAATTTTCTTCTTCAGTTTCTGTAAACTTTAGTACTTCCGTCAATTTATTGTACATTGATTGTTCTTGTTCAACCTGTTATTAAAAACGTGCGACAATAATAAATTATACATCGTTAATTAAACAATTTCCAATTGACTATTAAGTACAAAAGTTACAAACCAAATCATCCATTTGAGTGGATAAATGATAAATTTTCCAGCCGTTGATTTTTTCTTTCATGTGATTTTGATTGGCCAAATCTTTAATCGTTGCACGTCGTTTGTCATCTTTCGGTTTCACATCGGAGTATCTTTGAAAATGATTGTAAGTAGGTTTCCAATTTTGGCAATAGCTGCTTAATAACGTGGCATTTGGGGGGCGTGGCTTGGCCTGTCAAATAATTACAGGCGCATTAAGAATTATTTAAGGAAAAACATCGAAAAATATCTCACCATCCAATCATCGAAATGATCGTTATCATTTTCTTCTTCTTTTCGATTGCAATCGGACGATTGTGGTTCATCAATAAACTTCATATCCTCGTATTTTTCCTCTATTTTTGTTCTTTTAGAAAAAAATCAAATAGAATAATTAAATATAATCTCGCATAAATCTTTCTTTGATCCGAGTGTACAGTAAAAATTTTAAAATTATTGTTATTTTCACTTTTTAAATTAAGAACTTACGGTTGTTGTTTTCTGGATTTCTTCCTACTGGATTTCACTGTTTCTATTGGCTGTTTTGTTTCCTCTTGCTCATTTTGTTTTTCCTCTTCCTTTTTAATAGTATCAACCGCATTTGTAATCGATGGAAGATGATTTGGGGAAGATGGAGTAGTTAGTGGCTTCATTGGCACTTCGTATTCATTTAGAGCTGACAAATCTGGACTGGAAGCAGCAGATACTGTGGTGCTGCCATCTATATTAGATTTTATTTATCATTAGTAATTATTATTTAACAATGCGCAAATAGAAAAAAGTTAAAAATTAATGCATTAAAAAAACACTGTTTCAATTTTTTATGACACGCGCATGTTCAGGTACTTTATAAACGGAAATATTATTATGTCGGAATAAGGGCATTTATAGAAAAATTAATAAAAAATCGAAATTCTTACCATCGCCACTGCCTCGACCAGGTGATCTAGATAATGGTACATTGATTGGTGGTGACATTGGTGGTGAAGTAAGAGGATTATTATTGGTTGGTGATGATGATAATTCTCGGTTTCGTGACGGTCGATTATATGGTGGCGTATTATGTTGAAAGATATTCGTTAAGTTTCTAGCAGCTTTCAGTGATGCTGAACCATCATTTTCACGTTGTTGTTTCAAAATTTTCGGCCTCGGCGATAATAATTTTGTAACCTAACAATTTATATTCAAATGATATCTCTTATTCTGTTGCATTGCGCGTGTAGTACTGGAGCGTATTTTTTCTATTTAGGCTAATTTTAAATTGCAATTAAAACAATGAACGGAACGCCAAGAAGGCATATTACAGTACCCAATCAATACATTAAGATAGTTGAGTTGAGATTCTTACCTTGCCTGGTTGTTTCTTTTGTAATGTTGACAATGCGGCTGATGCTAAAACGACATTGGAATATTCGACAGCTGATTGCATTTGCTCATGCGTCAAATCCATATCTATTCATAGTATTGTTTGAATGTTAATATTTTCATATAAAATACAAATTCAGCGCTCACCATTAATTCCAACAAACTGTTGTTGCTGATTAGTTGATGATGTTGATGATGCTGACGAATGCGGTGGTGTTCGAGTGATCGCTTGCGATTGAGTGATTGTAGTAAATTGAGGTGTAACATTGAAATTGTGTTGATATTGAGCAACGAATGCATCGCCTGTATTCGTATCTTCGTGATGATGATGATAATATATCGTGTTGGTGCCAGTTAATCCTTTTTCTATATTAGCTGCAGTGTTTACGATTGTAGCTGATGGTATTGTTGAAATTATTGGAATAGTATTGATTGATTCTAATGTAAATATTAAAATACAGCGAAATTAATTTCTGTTTAATCTCTAGTTGTTAATTTGAAAAGGAAGCAAAATACTACCATTTTTTTTTAGTAGGCTGTGATAACACTGAACTTTAAAGTGATATACATATAAATAGATAATTATATGTATATCAATATGAAAAATGATTATCACTATCCTATCGACTATATAAAACATCATCAACATTAAAAACCTTCAATTGTTTGTTGGGCGATTTCCTTTAACTCGTGTTGCGGCATCGATGACATTACCGTGCGTGCAGGTTGTTCCCGATTCGCTGCCATTGCCAAAGACATCAGGGCCTGTGAAATGAATGAATCGAATTTATGTTTTTTTTTTTGATCCAAATTTCTAATTGCAAGATAATTACTGATGTCGATGATTGCGAAACGACAGTAAATTGCTGCTGCTGCTGCTGCTGACGGCATTGATTCATTGATTGATTGCCAACATATTGATTCGGGTGAAGATTTTTTGTTGTTGCTAAAATGGTTGTTTGTTGTGGCATCGCTTCAATTGTGGCGGTTGAGGCGAGTTGTTGTTGAGCAGCAGTTGTAATTCGTGATTTTGGATCATTCGAAACCATTAGTGTTGTTACAGATGGCGCTTGTTGTGGTGTGGATGTTGCTAACGAGACACGTGACGTTATTTGTGCAGCTTGAAATTGCGGTATCGGTATAACAGGGAACCGTGTGCCTCCTATTATTACCGGATTCTAATGATATGCCATAAAAAAATACTGAAATTAATAACACGATACAAAAAAGTACACACACACAGACAGAGAGAGAGAGAGAGAGAAGGAAGAGAGATTTACTACTTCAATAATGATTATTACCAGTTGCTTTTGCTGTTGCTGCTGTGGTATAGTTTTACACATTTGACTTGTTGGTGGTGTTGGTTGTGTTGTAATTGTAACACGCAAGTCCGAAGGTGGATGAAAGGAGTTACTTGTATTGAATAAGACGGCGGTTTGAGCTCGGGTAGACGTTACTTGAGCTGCACTTGCTATAGTAACTGTTGCCAAGTTTGCACTTCCACTAACAGCACCAGAACTGCTACTACTACTACTACCACCACCACCACCACCGCCACCGCCGCCATTATGTAACGATTGGATTGCACTGGTTGCAGCTGATTTAACAGATGTATGAACCTATCGATATATCAATTATGTTTATTAATTTTTTTTTATATTGGACAGTATTTATATAATTATTTTACTTATCTTTTTCGGAATTTTCTATCCTTAAAGAAAAAAAAAAAAAGTCACGAAAGCGAAAACACAAAATTCACTCTTGAAAAAGATTTCAAAGAGAGTCGAAACGTCTGTTGACTAAGTAAAGAAAAAGAAATAAATAAGAATAGAAAACTCCAAAAAAAAAAAAAAAAAATTAAGTAGAGTAATGATATGTCAATTGATACATAATGGACCACTTGATTCTAATCAACATGGTTGCCAAACTTACATTTTGTCCGAATGTAATTCCCCGCTGCAGCACCGTTCCTTGTTTAATGGTCGTCGATGATATAGGCAATACAAGCGTAGAAGATGGTAATTGCTTCCCAACCATTTGCGATGTTAATTTATCATTAATGTTTCCTGCTGTTTTCTTCAATGGCACGCTTAGCACTTGCGTTTTTGGCAATGCATTAGCTGATGCTGCTAGCCATGTTTGTCCAGTAACAAATGCTCTAACAAAATTAATTGCAAATTAATACAATATTAACGTAAATTTTTATATATACAGGGTGTTATACATATACATACTGTATATGTATGTATGTACCTTGGTTGTTTTGAAAAAGTATTATTTTGTGCTGCAGCTACAGCAGACGGAGCTCGCACACTAGTTACACTACTTCTAGGTGCAGCTATATAATTAGCTACAACAGCTGGTCCTCTTGGCACATGAAAGGAACTGCCGCTAGTGGTTGTAGTAGTAATTGTAGTAGTGGCTGTAGCATGCAGGGGCGTTGCACTAAGTGAAATTTGCATCGGTTTTTGTAATTGTAATGCACTTCCAGTTAATTTCTGAGATTGATTTGGACTGTTATTTAATATAGTGATTTGTGCGCGGTTTGGATCTAATAATTAAGAAAATTGAATTTATAAATTTGATTAATTCATATTAATCGAGAAATTTTCGGAATAGATCTTAAGTAGACTGTATCTTTTTACAGAAGTTTTAACTTTCCTTTTTTTTTTTACCTTGTTTAAATAATGCTTGAGGTACAACAATTGTTGGTGCAGTCGCAGGAACCGTTTCTTTACTGCTACTAGCAAAATGGGCACCTTGAATTAAAACTGTTTTCCCTTGAAGCGTTTGACTTCCAATTATTTGCGGTGCCTTTATATTTTCCACTGTACGAGCGATGACGTGCTGATTTTTAGCTAGATCCAATGGCACTATCCTTATTTCTCCAAGTCGATTATTTATTTCATCACTGCTGCTTTCACTCATTTTTTATTCTTGTATGTAGAAAACAAATGATACAGCTACGACGAATACTAAACATTAACAAGATTTGCAACTAATGAAATAATTGAAAACAAATAAGTCTTCCTAAATTTGCTTTAAAATAAATGGAAAACTTGTAAAGCTTTTTGCGAAAATTCTATTTCAAAAAACGAACTAACCTAACAACGACTTATTGACATTTGTTTATTTGTATATTATGATGATGATGATGATGATGGTCTTGACCAAGAAGATTGTGGTATAATCGATTTTATGTTACGTAATCGATAGGTAAATTTGAAAAAATATCGATACTAGGTCAATATCGAATCGAAAGTTGAAACGAAATCAGAAATATCTGTCATTTCATTTTAATTAAATTAATTAAAGCGATATATTGTGATTCTTGTGTGTTTTCTCTTTCAGAGGGATGAGTGGTGTTGAGGAAAGTTTCTTCAACATCGATGACCGACCATCATCGAACATATCAATTGTCAGTTGTCACTGAGCATAATAGCATAATCAATGATTTTAAAAATATCGATATACCGATATTTTAGATAATCTGATCTGATATCTAATCTAATTATTAGATATCAGATCAGATCAGATTTCAGATTATATTCTAATTATGTTAAATGAAACATCGATTTTGAGTGTTACGTATCGATAATAATCGAACATCGATATTATCGCCCATTCCTACTTTTCAACAAGTTTAAGGAAGTTTTATGATAATCTGGTTTATAGGTTATAAAATCGCTCTGTATTTATTTTTAATTAGAGAATGACCTAATTCGAATTTATTTCAATTATGTTTTATTAAACTTGTAAGATGTATTTATACATCCAAAGTATATAAAAGTAAAGCTTTATTCGTCTAGTTCTATTCAGCAAAAATGTGTTTTATCAAATAATATTATATAGAAACACCAAACACTTTTTCTGATTGATAAATCGCCCCAAAAAAGAATCAATAATGTCTGAAGAGAATATGGTAAGAGAAGTACCAAGTAGTCTAAAACAACTAGCCAGATTTGTTGTACGTGGTTTTTATACAATTGAAGATGCACTTATTATTGATATGTTGGTACGGAATCCGTGTATGAAAGAGGACGATATTTGTGAGTTATTACGATTTGAAAAGAAAATGTTACGTGCCCGTATAGCGCAATTGAAAAATGATAAATTTATACAAGTAAGACTGAGAATGGATACAGGAACAGATGGGAAAGCACAAAAAGTGAATTACTATTTTATTAATTACAAAACTTTCGTGAATGTAGTTAAATACAAATTAGATTTAATGCGAAAACGTTTAGAAACTGAGGAGCGGGACGCAACAAGTCGAGCAAGTTTTAAATGTATTGCTTGTATGAAAACATTTACCGATTTGGAAGTTGATCAATTATTCGATTATATGGCACAAGAATTTCGATGCACCTACTGTGGTGAATTGGTCGAAGAAGATGCCTCTGCCCTACCAAAAAAAGATTCCCGATTATTATTAGCTAAATTCAATGAGCAATTAGAACCGTTGTATATTCTATTACGTGAAGTGGAAGGAATTAAATTAGCACCTGAAGTATTAGAACCCGAACCTGTTGATATCAATACAATTAAAGGACTTGATAAGAAGTTCAATCAAGGTGGCAAAGAATGGTCAGGCGAAGCATCGAGGAATGCCGGTTTCCTTACAGAGGAAACAAGAATTGATATTACTTTCGGTGATGAACTTAATAGAAAATCAACAATTACAAAGGAGACGCCAATTTGGATGACTGAATCTACAATAATACCTGACACGAATAACACTATACACCAAATCGGCCGAATAGATCCAGATGAGGAGAGTAATAGTGCAACAGCAACCACGGCTGCAGCTGCTCCAAAGAATGAAGATATATTAAATGTATTATTGGCACATGAGAAACATTCACTTAGTTCCAAGAGTGCTGTGAAAAACTTAACAAACCAGGATTCAGATTCCGATGATCAAGAGATGATGATGACACGAAACGAATTTGAGGGCATTCCAGCTAATGATCATGTTGGTACAATGGAAAGTGACGATGAAGAGGATGATTCAAATATACCAACAGTTAATGTTGGTAATAAACCATATCTGATTACAGACATTAACGATAATATTATTAGTAAAATGACACAAAGTGAGAAAGAGATTTATGTTCATGTTTTTCAAGAGTATTACTCTCATATGAACTATTAATTAATGAAAAATCCTTAAAAATATATTAATACTCAAATACCTATGTATATTTTTTTATTATTCTAAAAATAAATACAAATATAAAATATCGAAATAACCTAGAAAATTTTTTGATGTACATGTTGCCAGCGCCATCTAGATGTCGAATTTTTCACCATTTCAATGCGGACGTTTCCGAATATTTTGTATTCGAACTAACAAAAACATCGTATAGCATTAAAAATTGTACATTTTTTGTTGCTAGTACCTAGTACTCACCTTCCATTATGAATAGATACTGGTGGTGGACTTATTAGTGGCTGCAGTTTTTCGGTGAATCTTCGATAATTTCTATCCAATTCTTTTTGGTAATCTCTTTGATCTGGCCCAATGAGATTTTTATTCTTTTTCAATGCATCGCTACACCTATATTATAGGAACGCATTACGAATGCAATTTTATCAATAAATTTAACTAACTTCTTCGAGAAATCCTTAAAACATAATCTCAACTTATTTTGGTGTCTAGTCAAAGGTTTTCCATCTGCTAGAGGCAGAAATGTTAATGCCATTTCTAGTGGGCCTTGATTTACAGTTGTGCCAATACACCCTTGAAGTACCATTTGTAAAATTTTCGTATCTGGTGGATCTTGACGGGTTGCCAGAGCTAGTTCAGTTGTTTTTTTCTGTATATCTTCAATGGCAACCTATAATTTATTTAGGAAACTAAAATATAAGCTAACGTATTATAAAAAGAAAATGTGTTATTATCAATTTGGCTGTTTTCCAGCTAGCAGCCAATCCATCAATGCTAATATTGTCGGAAAATAGACCGCAATCTATCGGTAACTGATACTTAGTTTAGTACTCACTTCTATTGGCGTTAAATTAATCTCAACTCTATCGGCAACTCGTATACGAGTTTTAACATATGGAAAATGTACGGCTGTTGTTAAAATTGTTTTTCGTTTATACTGTTCTTTTAATTCGCCATGGGCTTTACCTGTCATTGTATATGGAGTTGCATAAACAAATCTTTCTATGAAGTTAGGCAAAATTAATAAAAATGTATCTTTAACTAAATTTTTGTTTTTTTTTTGAATTTACTTATATTAAAATTTCTATCGAAATGTGTTTGTCGATATCTCAATTCGAACGATTCGAAATATGGTTCAACATAAGTTATTTGAATATAAGCTTTATCTGTTTCTAATGTATCTATATCGACGCAATTCGAATCTTTAATGATAATTATATTTTCAGTACCAAAACGTTCAGCGTAGAAATTCTTAAACAAAACAAAAAAGATTAGTTTTACAACAATGAATGATTTTATTATCAAGACGTATTTACTTCTAATCTGCTAAATATTTCCGGCAGTTTTGTTAATGTTGGTTCCTTGTAAATAAATTCTTCCTTATCTAAATCACCAAATTTCGAACCGTAGAAACCTACGCGAAAGTATGTGCCAAACATTCGTTTGCCTTGCAATTGATCAATACGAGTGTAGGCATCGTGTAATTTACTAAAAAGATTAAACTTATTGTATTCGTCTCGTATGCCGGTATAAAATTGTACAGTTTTACCCATGAATATTTGCCAATTTCTTAAAATCTCTATTATGCTCAGCAATTGGTATTAATACATTATAAATATCATTCATTGGTTCATACATTGCAGCATCATGAAAACTACTAGCCGCATGTTCAAGTAAAACTAAAAGACCGGCTTCAGTGAAATGGGAACCTAAACAAACACCCTCTTTTTCCGGACTTAAAACATCGTCAGAAACTGCACTTTCTTCTAAAACATTCGGACTAACCTAATTAAACAGTTTTAATAAGTTAATATTTTCAAAAAAAAAAAATGTTGATTAAATTGAAAATGAAAAAATTACAATGGAATTTACTTTTTCTAAAGCTGCAGCACCAACTGGCAAATGAGGTAATGATTCCAGCATTGCTAAATATTCAGCTACCAATGCTGCTGAATGTACTAAACACATTCCCGCTTCTGTATGATTACCTGCAAATTGAAATTAGATTAACTTGATTTTAAGGTTTCGTTCCAATTTCTACCTCGTTCCATATGTTTTTGTGCCATATTTGCCAACCAGGTTAATCGTAAATCGGGCGAATTTTGATAACCTTTAGCTATGCGATACATTAAATCGAGTAACATTTCCGGATCCTCTTGGAATTCTTTCATTTTTACCGTATCCGATAGGATCATATGTAAATTGAACACTAAATCCCGTACTTGTTCTGGAAACGTGGTCTCTTGTAATTCCATATCTTTTTCACCATATTCCAATATCGTCTTTAATGATCTTCTTAATGAATCATCGCTGAATGATGCCGATGTACCAACTAAGCTACTTAGCGACATTGTTACTTGCATTTTAACTCGAGCGAAATTCTAAAATTCAATTCATTTTATCATGGAAAAATTCTTTTGATTCCGATGCAGATTTTTCAAGTAAATTCCAACAGAAATCAACTAAATTTTATACTAGAAAATTATCATACATTTCCAATTTGAAAAGTTTGTCGCATAAGTAAATACAATGAAGCTGCTGCTTGTGAACGAACTGACGTAATTTGTGAGCCGCAATGTTTTAAAAGCAGTAGACATAAATCCGCACAATGTGTGCTCTCCTCATCGAATAAAGCGCTGTGAAACTAAAATTGTGACAAAATTAAAATTTTTATTCACACATTTCTACAATTTATTTAAAATTCTACCTTATAGACTAGACTACGCTGCGAGGCAAACATATGTGGCAACACTGTAGTACTTTGATTCTTTCCCAATGCGTGCAATAAAACGGTCAAACTTAAACCGATTAAATGTTGCTGGGAATCGAGTTGTGCAATTGCAATTACGCATCGTTCCAAACTGTCCAAGATAATAAATGATGCCTCTGTTGCAAAATGGCCTTCTAGTAAATGAGTATCATGATAGGTCTCGTCATATCGTGATGGTCGATTCTCAATTTGTTCGATATTGTTCATTTTGTTGTATGCCATTTGTTCTTTACGCCATCGTAATTTTTCCGTGGTTGTTTGAGAATTACCTCCTGAATAGTATTGAAGTTTTATTGAAAATATCTCAAATTTACTTTATAAATCAACTGTCACCAAATCAGTGACAGTTGACAAACGAAAACGTTTTTACCTTTTCTTCGTTGCATCATTTCCCTTGCTGAACCCTGTCCCAAGATCATATCTTCCAATCGTGATTTGACATCGTCTTGGGTGATTTGCGCATGCGCGTATCCAGAAGACGGTGGCACTTTTCGCCTAGGCCGATACTCGAAACAGCTAATGCATGCGTCCAATAAATGCAATAAAGTCGCCAGTCGTGACGTACTTAATTCACTCAACCATTGTGACAATGATTCACGTTCGACATTTTTTAGTACCCATAGTACACAAATTAATAAATGTCGTGTAGTCTCCGTACTAATACCTAGTTTTCGATTTTGTAACTGTAATAATAATAATAATATTGTAGTGATAGATTATGTGTAGATGTCAACTTACAGATTTAAATGGATCACAAATTGATGGTGGTAGTTTTCCCGCAATAACTAAAGCAACATTCGGATTAATATTGTTATTATTGTTCGATGTACAGCCACCATCATCATTCGCACTGTTACGTTCATTTTTATCCAAAGAGAAATGATGCAAAAATGGCAGTACATCCATTGCAATTGATAAAAGTGGAAAATACAAAGCTGCTACTCGATGCCGAGCGTCTGCAGATGTGTAACGTGGATCGCTATCGTGCCACGAAAGTAGACTTTTAATTGTATCAACGGCTTTTGTATGCAACGATGATTGTCTGTGAAATAGTTTTTCGTTCTGATTACGATTGGATATTTATCAATTCGATTCTAGAATAAGTTGAACGGAAATAATCGATGATCCAACAATATTTTAGAATTTTTTATTATGCCGACATTTCGGGGACAATTCTCTCTCTCCATTCTCAACGGGGCCAGAAACAATTGAAAATGGAGCGAACTGACTCCGAAACATCGGCAAAATAGAAAGTATAACAATGAAAAAGTTCTAAAATATTGTTGGATCATCGATTATTTCCGTTCAACTTTACAAAAGTCACAAAAAAGTTATAATTATTAAGATTCAATTATTTATGAACTTTGAACTACTCTTCAACTTACTGTATTTCTAATAAAACTGTCGCTAAATCACTTAGAACCAAACCAGTCAAATAATGATGTTGTTTATATTCCGCTGATAATTCGGCAAAAGTGTTGACTCGCTCTTGACTCGGCGGTGCACTACAACTACTACTATTATTACCACCACCACCACCACCACCACCACATGATGATAAAAACGAACTTTGACTAGTGGAACTTGTAACACTTGGACTTGGTGAAACACCAACTGTTGAACACATAAATGGTGTAGCAAATGGTAGATTTAGTGCTACATAATGTTCATGACTGCAAACAATGCGGGTCAGTTCCAATTTTAATTCAATTAGAACATTACTGGCATCGTGAATTGATGAGGCGATTTTATTTTGTATTTCCTTCGAATAGGAGTGCAACAATTGAAACACCCAACCGCGATCAGCAATTGAAAGTAAATCGAAAAAGAAAAATGCCAGCGCCGCATTGAATTTATGCGCTTTACGTGTTTCACTTATTGCATGCGATAGAATCTCTTGTGTAACATATTGGACCAGTGTATTGATATCGTCAAGGAATTGATCAGGAAATCGATATTTACGTGGTGCCTCTAAATTGCGACTATGCGCCAAATGTTCCACCATACTTTTAATGATTAATTCGAATAGGAACCAGGAATTTTGCATAGCAAGATCTTTACTACGTCCACCAGTTATTGTCCATTGATATGCTAATACCTGATGGACAATACGCTGGCAATAATTCACTGTATTTATATTCGAATCGTTTGTTTGAATGCGCATTGATGATGCACGATCTAAATTGACTCGTGGCGATTGATAATGGGCAATTTCCAAATCTGGATTCGAATTACTCCGAACCAAATTGACTTCCCATTGTGACGATGATGATGATGGTGACGATAGTTTACTGTTGCCAGTTGACATCGGATGTGGTAAATTGCATTGGTAGTGAATATATGTTGCTAAAAGATGATTGCGTCCATGTTGGTCCAGCTGAATGTCTTGGATTTTCTATAAATAAAGAGAAAAAAACAAGGAACAAAAAGACGAACAGCGAACAGGAGTATCGGACTTACTGAAATATTGTCTAAAAGCAGACATAAAGTTTCGAAACAAACAGAACCGAGATTGATGCCATAGATGCTGGAGCGCGGCGGTTGCACCAACAGTTCTATAATAATGTCAAAGATCTGCGGTAAATGTTTTATAATGATTTCCGGTCTAGCTCCTGCAAGTCCTGCCATTGCAGCTCTAAAGAATCAAGTGGTTTTTCAATTGTGAAAAATGTTTCCACAAACAAGCGGCCACTTACGACAATTCCTTCTCAGATCCTTCCAATCGGGTTGGAATGATGCCCGTATGAACATAATCATAGGCCGATAGAAATCGTTCTATGGCCGGATCGTTTGTATGAATAGATGAAACTGTATCCAAGATAACACTAAACACTCCCTTGTGATTGTCAAGCCATTTGGTTTGTGGTAAATCAACATCGGGTGGTATATAGCTGTAATTGTTTGGTAGAGGTTCCAACATAACCGGCAGACAAAATTCCCCAGAAATTAAACGGCCATCTCGTAGCAATGGCAGCCACTAAAACATTACGTTTATAAGGTGAAATTATGTAATTACACAAGCCAACTTTAATTAATACCGTATAACCAACAGGGGCTTCGACAACATTTTGTTCGGCTTTTTTCTGACATGAAATATGATAAAATGTGAAAAGTAAATGATGATTATCTCCCAATGCGGCAGGCAATTTGATTTTCACTTCATCGTAAAATGTTGGTGTTTTACAATGGTATGTGACAGTTGTGAAGGCTTCATTTGTCATTTCCAAACAACTCGATTTACCGTAAATATTATTTAAGGCGTGGGTTTCATTTTCACCAGCCATTAATTGAATTTTTACAGTTAGATTTCGTGCTGAACCGGTTCGATTTGAAAAATTTAAATCTTTCGGACTAACGAAAAGTAAATTTCGATAAATATAATGCGGCAAAAGGATCTCTTTTACAGGAAACTCTAATAGTTCCTTAATTGGCCGAGCTTTATCGTCCACATATGGATACAATTTCGATAGTTCGGTTGTTAGGCAATTTTTATGTTCCGCCAGACATGGTGAAATTTCCAATTTAAATGTTGTCGGTATACATTTGAGTTTTTTCAATATTAATGTGGGCCGTTTTAATTCTTGCAGATATTTATATAGGTCTTCGTCTTTCAATTTATCACTTTCCTGCTTAAAAAATGATGACATTGTTAATGTGATTGGACGAAATGTATCTAGATTCATAGCTAAATGATCAGGGGACCATGAACGGCATTTATCTTTTCGTTCTAATGAACCGCGTCGTGTTAATGTACCACTCATATCAGTTGCCTTTCTTCGTAACTGTTCTAAACCACTTGATGTTGATTTACGATCTAAAAAAAGTAATCGTTCGTAATTAATTTTTTAAATAATCACTCTAGAGGGTAACACAGTAGTACCTAAACTGTTCGTATTCGATCCAGACCCAGTTGATTCCCGATCATATTCCCTATCCATTGAATTGCCACCATTTATTACATTTACTAAATTGATTGCGGTCCATGCAAATGCTTGTCGATATTTTCCTAATCGTTCACAAACTGATACGGCGATAGATTTTAATTTGTCACGATTCTAAATGACAACAATAAGAAAAAATGTCACTATTGATGTTTTTGTTTTAATTTAAACGACCTGTATGTGTGTTTTAGAATAAGTTAAACAATATTATAGAACTCGGATATGAACTTCGGAGCAAATTCTCTCTGGTCCTTGAAAATGGCCACAATTGTCACCGAAATGTCGGCAAAATAGAAAGCATAAAAATAAAGAGTTCTATAATATTGTTTGACCGATTATTATTATTTCCATTTAATTGTACACGATTCTTACTTTTTCATCTTTTAAATACGGTTCGACACATTCATTTACATCACCTTGTAGTACTTTTTCTAATCGAACAACGATAAATAGATCAGGCGATGGATGCGATATATTAAATATACAGCTACGTGCCAATGTACTTGTATCAGCATAAAGAATATGACTGCCCAGCATACGTTTTAAACCCTCTGGATTCAAATCGAAGTGAAATGTTTCCGATACTTTTTTATGTTCTTTTGAATCGTAGAGGGCCATTGATGCGAAAAGTGGTTCTACTTCAATATCCATTCTAAAAATTATAAGGGAAACAAATCAGCTTTATATCTGCTTCCGTATAAATTTGAATTTTTCCATTCCAATCTCATTTAATTTCATTCAATCATTGGAATCATGTAAATGAAAAAAAAAAAAAAAAATGAAAATTGAAAGTTTCAATCGCTTTTAATTCGTATTCCAAACTTGGTCCTGAAGAAGATCGAAAACCCTAGAACCGAAACGTCGGCATAGTCTGAGTAAATAAACTAATTTGCTTGTTTTATTTTACTACTTCTTGTCTTAATTGAAGAAAATTTAAATTTAAATTTCATTTTAATTCATTGAAATCATGTAAATGAAGGAATAAATAAAAAAATAAAAAAAAAATCAAAAGCGACATACGTGATTTGTAAACATTTAACAAGTACACGATGTCCAACATGTTCATATGGTGCAGTAGCAATTAAACGTCGTTCAATTGGTGGATTGTTCAGATCATTTTGTTGTTGTTGTGCTTCGATTTGTATTGAATAGGCTGAATGCGATGTTAATGCAAATAATGTATCCTGTCTCTCGATTTGTCGTTTATTCTCATTCACTTGATCTTGTGATTCTAGTACCAATTGTTCTAGAATTTCCGGTAATAATGGATCACAAGCTGAATGTCTTAAATCGAATGATGCCCATGAATTTCGCGGTGTTAATGTGTCGCCGCCACATGATGATGTTGTTGAAATCGAACCGAGTGATACAACACTTTGACGACTACTTGTTTGCGATGTTAAATCTGTAATATATTATATTCCCGTATTATTCGACTATAATCTATAATATGAATTGTACCTATATCACTATTTGTTTCACATGCCGATGCAACTTGAAAATCTATTTCGTATTCCTGTTTAGGGCTCGGCTGTAAAGCGATTTTCGATAGATTTGATCGGCTACTAGTTACGCTACTACTCAATTCACGTTGTGTATATTGTACGATTTTCCATACGGTTTTATAACATTGAATACACACTTGAAGATGGGGTGGAAGTGTTTCGCTGTGCAATTAATTTCAAATTATTAAAAAAATAAATAAAATAAAATAAATTTTCAATTACTAGTGATGGCCTGTGCCCACTTTATTAAATTTCAATATTTATTGTCTTGCAACTTACATCTTCTCTTCAGGCAGAATTGGTTTTAATGTTCTTAACATTCGTTCGATTATAAGCACTTGGACATCTCCAAAAGGGACATCTAGAATTTTTCGTAGAGGATCCCGATCGATTATCACTTGATTCGCATTGATGAATTCTTCGAAATCTAATGGTTCTGCCATATCATTGGACCAATTCTAGAAAAATTATATTTTCATATATGAAAATAATGGTTCAGAACAAATTCTAATTATCCAATAACTTACTGAAACAGATGAAGGTGAAATTAATCCAGATTTATGTTGACTAGAAATGGTTTTACGAACATCCGCGGCATGTTGCCTATAATTAAATAGCAAAAATGTAAGATTTGTCTTTATGGACAATACGGATTTCGCTATTTTTTTTTTTTTTTGCCAGAATTAAAGTCTTGCAAAATAGTGTCGTCCGTATAATTTAATAAATTACTTGGATAATTTTTGTGTGAACGCCCTTTGTGTTGTAGTCATATTTATTGAATTTAATACAAGTCACAGAACTAGATTAATTTTATTAAAGAGTAATCGAATGTTGATTGAAATATTAATCAGTGTTTTACTGAGTTCAATTAAATTTAAATGAAACTAAAAATTAAGATCTTAAGCTGAATAAATGCTAATGTTTCTGTACTGTTCAAATTTCATTAATTTGTTTTCTATAAAAAATATAAACTTGGATTGAATTTAAATTTAGTAAACATTGTCGTATGGCTTCCGGTCGATATGGAGTTCATATTAATATTTCAATCCCGTATCGTATCGATACTATACGACAATGACAACATATGTATAATGTAAATTACATAGAATTAGAAATCGAAAACATATCGATGTTACGATAAGCGATAAGTACGATGTTATACTTATTCGGTATTCGATATAATCAAAAATCTAAAAGAAAATTGGAAAATGAAATTTTATAAACGATAAATCGATATTAACATTAGCGAGTTTATGTATATTTAACAGTAAGTTTACGGTAACGCTAAAACTCACGTGAGTGAACTGAACTAAATACGGTAAGTCGGTAACTAATAACTATATACTATATAGTGTAATGTAATGTAAAAGTTAAAATTCCAGTTCCTGCATTTACAGGGCAATAGTAAACGTTAAGAAGTTAGGTTATAGCTGAGTTACCATGTATTTAGAATTTAGATATTAGTGGTATTTAAAAGATTAAGCAAAATCTTTTAATTAATAGTGGAATTAGTGGTATTAAAGGCTATTAACAATAACAAATAACAAGTTATTTTTGTCAGCAACTAACTAAAATGTAAGTTAAGGTAAAAATATCATGTCGCTATTATGTGTCAAATATCGTAATTCATTAAAAAGTTATCGTTGCATTAATTTCTACGCATGCGCAGAAGTCTGAACATATCATTTTCACTCACATGTTAATGTGACAGGGACAGCCAGTGCCCGCAATCCGCATCCAAAAAATTAAAGACTTTCAGTTCAACCTTTACGTCATAAAAATTTATTACAATTTAAATTTTTAAGCATTATAAAACAGGCTAATAGTTGAAGTTCTGTTTTTAAATTATGAAAAACATATCACATATCTTAAGCAATACTAATAACTTAATTTTTTTATTGGATAATATTGTTATTATTTTATTTAATTAAATTCATTGCTTATTGGTGTGAGTTCGGATTGTTTTAGTTGTAAGAAGTTTTTTATTTTGTTGATATTTCTAGATATTTTTAATTTTTTGGAAAAAGAAAAAAGTTAACTGTTAAAATAAAATAAAAAATAAAAAAAAATACTGGAATCCGCAATCTTGTTTTTTTCTAAAATAGATTGGTATTATGCAACGGCTCAAAAACGAAGAAGAAAATGTGTGCCGAGTTAACCTTTTCAATTTTTAGAATTGAAAATTTTAAAAAATGTTTTTTGGTGAAATTTAAGCGATTATAAATCATATTACTAATATAACATTACACCAATTTAATTTAAATTTGAGAAAATTAAATTATTCGAAATGTCGAAAAGTGAAAAGTCTTCAAAACCGCGACATAAAATCTTCGAAACAATCGATAAAAATGATGCCGACCTTTTAAAGGAAGTACTAATAGCGGAGCCTCACGCTATTAACATTTTAGATGAAAATAAGATGACTGCACTACAGCATGCATCATATAAAGGAAATGAAAAACTTGTACGAATTTTGTTGGACAATGTAAGTACATATTTTAAATATCAAGTAGGCGCAGGTATTTGTTAATGAAGTGTGTTTATTTTTTTTGATAGGGTGCAGATGTACTAAAGTGTAAACATGAGCATAACTACACTGTATTACATTTTGGTGCATTATCGGGTAATGCTGAAGTTTGTTTAGCATTATTACAGGCCGGTGCAATTCCAACAGAAAAAAACAGTGTTGGTCGAACAGCCGCTCAACTAGCTGGTTTTGTTGGTCATCATGATTGTGATACAATCATTAATAATTTCATACCAAAAGACGAAATTGAATATTATAGTCAAGTACATCATTTCACTATAACTACGGAAACGCACGCGGATTTACCACCATTTTTAGTTGAAAGCTTTTACAAATTTGTTTCAAAAATTAATATTCATCCAGTTAAAGTTGCATTAAATTTATATAGTTTGTCAAAATTAAAATATCATTTCCCAGAAGTTAAAAAAGTATTGGAATTGATGTGCGAAAGAGAAATGGGAAAGGGGGTGGAATCACATGAAATATTGTCATTCAAATTTCATTATTTATCGTATATTGTTGGTAAAGTAATGGAGCTGAAGGAAACGCATGTAAATAAAAGTGATGAAGATGGCGCTGCGGGCACAAACAACGCAGTTGATATTGTAGCAATATTTGCAAAGAAAATTTTAAAACCCTGTAAATTTTTTTTTTTTAATTTTAATTTTACACTTTTGTATATCGTACAACTGATTAATTTTTATTTTAGCTGAAAATGGTGAGTTGGAAACTATGAATAATTTTTTAAATAACTGCGTTCTAGAATATCCATTTAAAGAGTGCACAGTATTCCAACAAATTGCTAGAGCAATAACTAAGGATCCGGGATTGTCCACTCTCGAAGTTATTGTATTGACAATTAATGGAAAAAATAGTATATTGCAAACGGTTGACATGTGTTTCACATGCGGTGAAAAGAAATCATTAAAAAAATGCAGCAAATGTCAGTCGGTATCGTACTGTAGTCAAAAGTGCCAGAAATTACATTGGCCATGGCATAAGAAGGTATGCCGTGTGGCCGCATCAACTGTGCAACAAGAAAATGGCAAGACAAAAAATGATGATAAATAATTTTACAAGGTCACAGTGTATTTTTCCTGTTAAGAGTATTTGCCTTATGTTTACATTACTTTGTAATTTTACTATGATTTACTATTTTTTTAAATCTTTTAAAGTCGCATTTTGATTGTAATGTTACTGTGAAGCGATTATATCCATGTAGTGATCATAATTAAAATATAACACGCTAGGAAATAAAGTCTAATTGTTCATTGTCTACAAATAAAGCAATCAGTATTAAAAGCAAAAATGATTTATTAAAAATAATAATAGATTTTATTTAGATATTTACAATGGCTGTGTGTAGATATCTAAATTTTATAAAGAACTGTCTAAAATTCACAATAAATATCTGAACGAATAAAATAAATCAACATAATTTGGTTCGATAAATATATCATTAATTAATATGTATTGCAATACAACAATTTGCAGTTTCTTATAATGGCTGTTAATATAAGAAATTGTTATTTGTTGGGTTGCATAACAATTATAAAAAAATAAATTGTAATGGTAAAGTAAATATGATTATGCCTAGCCTACTATGCAAAAATAGACAATCAAATGGCTGAATTTTGATTGTCTACTCCACTTATTTTTGATTTTATTCTAAAAAAGTATGTTTTTAAATATTTAGCTCACTAGAATAGTAATTAATTACTAAATTTTGAGAACTAGCTAAATGAATTAATGCCAACGTCGTCTAATGGTCTAGACACAAGTTATCACCATAATGTGATTCGGTAATATTGTGCTTAACTTACTACTAATACTAAATAGACATTATGATGCTTATTGAAATTAAAAATACATTAATTCCTATATTCTTTCATTTTTAGTAAAAATACTGCACTATTTTCCTATTTTAAATAATTATTAGATTACAAGCTAGAAAATTAAGCAGAAAGCTGCGGCTGCGACTTATGATGGCTGAATTTAGATGCCGCGCGCATGACTTCGTAAAAACTACAATGTTGCCAATCGGAGTTTTTTTTTAGAGTAATCGAAAATATCAGGGTGGTCCGTTGAATTATTAATTTTTTTTTTTTACCAAAAAGGTACATTTTTTTCTAGTGGTAATTAATAGTAATTTATAATTTAGTGTACATATTTAAAAAGCTAAACGCTACAGCGGCTATTTACTATTTTGTATATTTTGTTTGATTTGTAAAGCCGTACTAAATTAGTCTAACTACACGGCCAAAAAAATGACTGAACTCCTAATCTGTCTAGAAGCTATTAGCCTTTTAGTTATTATATTTAGTATAGGTTATTAAAAAACTAAAATTAAAACTTTTCGGTTTCTTAAATAAAGGAAAACAAATTCTTTGTAACTGAAACAATAACGGGGCGTAAACACAGTGTTCGTTGTTCTCTCTTTCCAACCTACTTTGATTAAAATATTTACAATATATCCAATAAATATAGACAGAGCAATATAAAATAAAAGGAGATATTACTTACAGGTACATTTTTACAATTCTAAATTCGAAATTATCTTTAATCTAATTACAATCTGATTCTTAATTATTGTGCTATAATTTAATTAACTAAATTGGGCTAAGAAATGAGATGTTCCTAAACATAATATTCGGTGAATTTCGATGGTTTCTTATTATTTCAAACATTAACAGGTTTTTGATCGGTCGGTGATTCAGCCGTTGCCGTTGACAATTGAATCTGATTACTTTCCGATCGGATAACACCATTTGTTTGCAAATTAATTTGTGTATCACGCCATGGTCTTGTCAGAATTTTTATCCGCTAAAATATACAAGTATGACGTCATTGTACCTAAATTCTAACTACGTAGTGTTTGGTGGAAAATCTACAGTGCAGTGCAGAAGTGAAACTTAATGAATTATTTATTATTATCTTTCAACCAATATTGTGGCAAAATCAATTCGGATCGACTATCGTTCATATAAACAATTGTTTTCACTTTATCAAACTGTCATCGATTACTACTTACTTTGGCGAAACATCCTGGTGTAATAAGGATTTGTATAATTGCAACAGCTGGGATCATAATCACTGATGACCCACTGATAACCCATCCCAGTGCATTTGCCCATGTAGGATATACATAATTTTCGTATGTCAAAGGTTCATAAAACCATAAGCCATAAATGATAATAAAAAGTAAGAATAAGGGAGCGGCGAATTTCCAACAGAATCTCCAATAGATACCCGGCGCAAAACCGATCATATCTTCGATGTCATTGCAGAATCTTTGAGTACCTATACACAAGAAGAAGTTCTCTTTAAATGTTATTAAAAAATTATATCCTCTATATTGCAAGTTATAAGGGATTCTAAAATAGCGTCCAGTTACCGTAAATCCAAGACACGACAACTGTTTCAAACAATACGGCAAACAACATTGAATATCCAGCCGCATACTTATCAAGTAGCTGGAAAAAATAGAAGCCACCTTGCGAGCAGGATGCTAATCCAACACAAAAATACAGTGTGAAAAGACAGGCAACGAAAATTTCCCGATTTCGGCCTATTTTTGGAAATTCATCACTTAGTGCTGTGATAATCGCTTCCGAGCCACCAAACTAAAACAAGTAACGTCAGCAAGCGGCAACAGATGGCACTACAGCTTACTCGTCATCACTTACCGAACTGTCCAAACCCAATGTTAGTAACATCATGAAAAATATCAATGCCCAAAAAATACTACCCGGCATCGTTGCAATTGCCGCCGGATAAACAATAAAAACAAGACCGGGTCCTTCGGTGGCCACTTCCGTTATGGAACGACCAGTAGCGTGTGCCATATAGCCAAGAACGGAAAATATAACAAAACCGGAAATGAAACTTGTTGCCGAATTAATTACGCTGGTTAATAATGCATCGCTGTAAAGTGTCAAAATCATTTAAGAAAATACAACATTAACGTTAAATATTTCATTGTTTTATTTCAAAACAATCAACATTTCCATTGTACACTACGACTACTATCAGCCTACTGATAGTAACTAGGGTAAACAAGACTTAAATTTTATTAATTAATTCAAGACTATATCGCATATACTTACTTGTAAACATTATTGTGATACTCATTATATGATGCGTAGGCCAATAGAACCCCAAATCCCGGACCCAAAGAGAAAAATACTTGAGTGGCTGCATCAACCCAAACCTAAAAACAAATGCACAACATGTTTCAGTTCTAGTAGGCTGCGGCGAACTAATGCCTTAACTGTAAAATTTCTATTTTGGACTCAATTAAAGTGTCACCTGTGCTGATGAAATTGCTGAAAAATTCGGTTTCAAATAATATTTAATTCCTTCGGCAGATCCAGGCAGTGTTATGCCTCGAACCAATAAAATCAATAGAACAACATATGGAAATAGAGCGGTGAACCAAACAACTTTGCCGGATGTTGAAATGCCTTTCCATAATGAGAAATAGCATATTACATAAACAGCTAGTAGACACAATGCCATGTCCCATTTAATTGCACCTAAATCGTGCAGGCCTTCGCTTCGATGCAGTTCCAGTATGGCACGGCTGAGTTTCGAGAAATTACAAGAAAATAGTGAATAAAAATATGTAGACGTTTTGCTCGAGTTTTGTGTTACTTGAAATATTCTGATGCTGCTGATGCCAATGTAGAATCGAATGATCCGTTTAATGTTCGATTGTTTTGTATTAGAACATTTTCATAGGTCACATTTTTCGGATTATAATCAAACTGGAGAAAGAAAAGAATAAGAGAGGAAAACGTTTAGATGATCATGAGATGAATGAAACGCAGTTCGTAACTACTTACAGGTCGACAATTCGGTGTATTCCATTCATTGTCGCAACTAGTCCATGGCAACATGTTCGTAAACGAAGCAAAAAAGAAACGTAGAGCCCAAGCAATAATGACATTATAATAGAAATCAACGTAGAATGCGATTAGAACCACAGCATAACCTATACCTAGAAATTAGAAATTGTAATAAAGCCGTAAAAACGGATGTGATTTCTGGAGGTCAACAAGGTTCATAGGGGCCAATTTTCCAGTGTATTCTTGATTTGACCTGCGACGATATGACATACACTCTTTTCATATATATATATCAGGATTATAGTATAAGATTGAGTGGGAAAAGTATGAGGATTGTCGTAAATATATAGTAAAAATGCTAATCTATTTTCCATTGGTCATTTCCAGTTGAGAAAATCTTTTATTTATATTATTCGTTTATCTTTCCAAATCTTTACAAGTGCAAAAGGAGAAAAGGAAAAATAAGATTTCCGCGAGAGCTTTTATACTTATGATGATACATCATCATCATTTACTGCGCCATCATTTTCTACACAATTATTAAGATTAAGGCATCCCTCATCATGAAATGAAAGAAATTTGAAAGTTAAGTTGAAAGTTTAAGTTATGTTAGAATAAAGGATGAATGCCAATGGAAACGGAAACGGAAACTAAATGAACTGCGCCATAATTGGTTGTAGTAGGACAAAAGTAAATTCATTGCCATCATTCCATTCGAGAATGGAACTTTTTCTTTTGTGAATCGTTTCTGATGACGTTTTAATTCAAATTGTATTCACTTTGATGTTCTCTAATTAAATATTATATAATATTATAGTAGTAAGAGATTGTTCATATTATTAGAGAATCAGCAGCTAGAAGTTCTACACAGTTTCTTTGTGTCGTCAAATCAACATGATACTTCTTTAACTTCAAAAAATCTAACGTAAATTGAGTGGAAAAAAGGACGTGGTTGAACTGAAAATGTTTCGCTTTTCAATGTTTAAATGGCCAATTACGTGAAATTCGTAGAAATCTTCTTAAAAATAGAAATTAGAGGTGAATCGCAATTGTGACGGCCAAATTTTGAGATTTGCAGAAAATTGCTGCTCACCTAAAATGGGCTCTTAAAAACGTTTTTACTGCAGTTCTTTTTGATGATTCCGTGCAACGGAACGAAGAAGGAATTTGATTTCCCGTGTCCCGTTTAAATCAATTTTCGTTAAAAGCTCGCTCATAACTTTTTTTTACTTCCAAATACTGCAGGGCAAATGGAAAAATAACGATCTACACTTTACAACCTTAGCACTAAACAAGGTTTATTTAATGTCTTTATATCATAATAATCAATTTGAAGTGCATAGAATAGAAAAATTGTCTTAAAAAAAAACTACCAATATTACAAATAAATTGAAAAGATTTTTCATATAGGAGAGATAAGGTAAATTGTCAGGGTATCAGGAAACAACTAACCTTTAAATAATGGGCAAAGTCTTCCCCAGCAGGTTATGGCCCCTTTCCTATTATATTGTCCTAATGCCAGTTCCATATAAAAAAGTGGTATGCCACCAATTATAAGCATTATACAATAGGGTACCAGAAATGCTCCTGAAAAAATATCATTACGTTCGAGAATACATTTTTAAATAGGCGTAGTAAAAAAGTGAATATTGAACCATGTACACGTCTCTATCAATCCATGTATATTGTATACAGGGTGGTTCAAATTCGCGTCGATATGCAACAGGAAATCTGAAAAATCGTACGAGGAACAAGATGGATTAAATTGAGGCAAAGTTGGGTTTTAAAAGTCAAAAATTTCTTGAATTAGAACATCATGAATTTCAAACGTGTAAAGCGTTGAAATTTTACCTCCAAAGATACACCTTTTTAATTCTTAAAAAGCATAATTGAGATGCTTCAGATTGATGATAAATAGAAAAATTTAATTGAGGAAAAATTGGGATTGAATAAAAAAAGAATTTTTGTTTTAAATACCTTTGGGATTTTTCGCAGAGAGGGGGGAAGGCAGCTAATACGATTTAAAAATTATTGAAAGCTTTTGGAAAATTGCAGTGGAAAGCGGATTAGGTTCGATCAATTTTTACAATTCTTCCAAATAAATCTGTTCAAAAGTTCTTTGTTCAGTTAATTCTACTAGTGTATATATATATATATATATATATTTGTGCTGATCCTGTGGGCGTATGCATAAAACCTTACCGTTCGAGAACAATTTCATTAAAAAGTGAAAAGCAAAAATCCAATTTACCGGCCCAATATAATAATAATAATAATAATAATGAAGAAGTGCGAGAAAGAGACACTTTAATAAGTCGGAAATTGAATTATAAACTAATTATTATCGATATGCGCCAGCAGCACACAAGAGATGTCAGCACACACACACACAGCATCGTACATTATATGCTTGAAGCCTTGAAAGCTTATGATATTATTATTATTATGCTTTGATCATGCTATCACATTTGGCCTTTGAAATGTACCACCACCTCTTTCTGCCGCTATATACGTTAGAACAGCATCCCACTGTTCTTCTTGGGCCAGCATATTTAATTTCCTTCTTCTTTGATGGTGCTCTCTAAAAGCTTATACGCCTAGAAGGCAATTTGAATTTAATCAATTTAAACATCTTTTTAGAGCGAAATTTAAAACAGAGAGAGAGAGAGAGAGAGAGAGAGCAGGTACGGAAATCTATTAAGCGCAAAGTGACAGGTGAATGCTGTTCCTGTGAATCCTCTGAAACGTCGGCATTATAGAGAAATCAAAATAAAGAGTTATTTAGAAAAAATGATGTGTGATCAATTATTTCCAATTAACTTTTTCTATCAATTTATAATTAAATATTCGTTTTTTTTTCTCTTTTGGCACTCACGCATGCGTGTGTTTTGGCAATTGTTTCCTTACCTCCACCATTTTTGAAACACAAATACGGAAATCGCCATACATTTGCTAAATCCACAGCAAATCCAATAACCGATAGAAGAAAATCAACTTTTTTACCCCATGTTTCACGATGATCGGCCGTTTGTGTTGGTTGTTGGTGTATTTGAATGATTTGAGAACGTGCAGAAGATGTGGCTGTTGGTGGTGGTTTACTTGCATTTGCCATAATTTTACTTTTGGTTTGCTTTGAAATATACTTAAACGTATATTAATGATGCAAATACTGTTAATTGAAGAAATTCAGTTAGAATGTTTTGTTCAAAATTTAGATTTTTGCCTATGAAATTGCGCATGAGCAGAAAACGATTATTAAAAACAAACTATTTTGAATATTGAACAAATGACATCTATGAATTCTAGTTAATTAATATTAACTAGAATGCATATTTATTTATTTCTAGCATAAAGAACAAAGCATGTCAATTTTAATAAAAATCCAAATTTACTCTTTTCGACATTTTCATAATTCTTAAATTTGGATCAAGTTGACATGTATATATACGTCCGTGTACCTGTGTGTTGTTTGTATATGTAAATAATTGACACCAATACGATGATGATTTTAAAGTCAGTTATCGTAAAATCAATTTACTGTCGTATTACTATAATAATATAGAAATCAAGTAGCCTGCTGTGATGGACAAGTATTTATTTCATATTCAAGTATTTATCTGTCTTTGACACGTGTCAACAGTGACGTACGTACAATGTACAGATACATAATCGTGTATTATCAACACCTCTTGGGTCTGCTCTCGTTTCAGAGTATACTTGATTTTTGATTATGAATATACGATATAAAATTGAATTTTTGACATTTATTAATTAATTTTATTATGATATACTCGATAGAGAGAGAGAGAGAGAGAGAGAGAGGGGCGAGAGATTAAAAAAGATATTCATTTGATTTTCTAATGGAATCCAAGTGAAAGATCAAATGTATGTTACTAGAATCCATAGCCTACTCGTCGTATAATACCACAAATTATTCACATTCATTTTTACTTACTGTTTCAATAGGAAAAAAAAAATTAGATACGATAGAGAGTTACTGCGAGGACTCCCCGTAACCTTAAGGGAATAAAAATACCCGTATTTTAACTATACGCAAGAGTAGTTTGAAAATACTATCTATACTTAATCGCAACAGTAATTTCTTCTTATTTACTGTAAAAGTATCACAGTTTTGTTATTATTTTAAATTGAAACGATTATAATCACTCAAATTTCCAGAACATTGAGCAATCCGCAACCCACGCCACATTTAAAATAGTAGCGATTAATAACGAAGTTTTTTTTTTTATAGAAAACGTCCAATTTATTTCATTATTAAATTGGTAGATGGTAGTGGTTTTTTAATATTATAACGACGATTTCCATAATAAATAAAGAAAATAATCATTTTATCAAATATTTACAACAATTTATTCAAAATTAGAAGTACCTGAATGAAAATTCAGGTACCTAAAATTCTTATACAACTAGTTTACAATTAATTGTGCCCCTTTTAATTCTATTTTTGCACTAACTTTAATTCAATTGAAGAAAAAACTCACCTGCAGCAAATTCTCTTTTGGCATAATAAAAAACATCTATTAGTTTGTGTGTACTAACGCCACAATGTGTACAACAATTGAAAACTGGAATCTGTTTGCCCCATACTAACAACGTCAATTATTATTCTTAGCTGACCGTGCTGTTACAATTTACATCAGCCTACATTTACAACAGCTCCTCGAAAAGCGGTACTTTGATTTTTATAACGGAATTTTTGTGGGCGTGTTGGATAAATAGCACCACGCCCACCACCACCACTACGATTTCATCTGTTGCTACATGTATTTTCTCATGAATCTGATTTGTCAGATTCGCATTAGCTATGACCGCCGTAGCCTACTAGATTATTTCATTTTTTTTTTTCGTTAGTGCACAATAATTTTCATTGTTCTGACTTTTCATTTTTGATGGATTTAGGAGGGATTTAAATGAGAAGCGGCGCCAAAGAAAAAAAAACGAGGAAATTCAATGATTGCATCTTTGTTTTTAGATGTGACATCAAATTCAATTCAGTTGACGACAATATATCGGTCAAACTGTCAACATCAGAGCAGAATGTACGACATAAATCGAGAATATATCACCCCCACCCTTTCATTTTTATATATGATTAATTGAATCTCTTCTGGAAGTGGAAAACTGTGTAATGCCACGTTCGTGACTTCATATGTTATGTTATTATTATTATTATGGTTTCGTTAACTGTCTAACTTGACAGTAAATAATGCGCAGCTTAGCAGCCAACTTGATAATGAAAAATTTATATTATATGTAGAAAAAATGTGTAATTCGTGTTGAGGGTTTCAAATTTGAATTTAAACAATTTTTCTCTTATTAATTCGTATATATTTAATTATTGTTCTTTTTTTAATTTTAATTAATGCCTTTTCTGACAACTGAAGTATATAATAATTAAAAAAAATAATCTATAATAACGTTATCGCGCATTAATGTTATCGTAATAATAAATAAACAGTTTCTCTCACAAACAAAACAAGTTAAGGTATTATTTTATCTATAGAATTATGTCAGTTTAAATGTATAATTGTTCACTTGCTAAATTATTCACAAATGGACTGACAATTGTTTTAGTGGCGAAATAAAATACAAGACCAAAAGTTATGGAAATTGGTAGGGCTGGAAGTGCTTTTTTGAAAATGGCCAATAACAACAATGTGAGGCATAAACCCTAAAAAAAAAAAAAAAAAAAAGTTGTTTTATAAATACAATTAATTTTCCATATTAAAACTATCTATTAATTAAGGAGAATATCACCGGTCATGTAACAACCGAATTGGACCTTGACTCATATGAACGATGCAGATACCTCTACTCCGACCGGTTTTACCCTATTGCGGCTGATAGAGGAACGTTTTATCATCAAATACTTACAATTAATATGGCAATGAAACATGCAATTGTTATATTCCAATCGCCATAGGACGATGCTTTTCCAACCAATACGCTGTAGAAAATGAAGTCACCTAAACCCAGTTTGACACCTCCTAAAACACAACATAAACACCTAGTTTTAGAAAAATAAATCCAGAATGATTTTTTTTTTTTTTTTTTTATTTAACAATAATAAAAAGATTCCAAAATTAACTTACTCTCCTCTTCGTCATCGACATGTTGCCGTTGTTCAAAACCACCATCACTACGACCGTGTGGAACAGATGAAGATGGAATACGTGATGGTGGCGGTGCTGGTGGTGTAGCATTTTCAGTTATTGCCCATTGCCGTTCAACTGCACGAATTTGATGATTATCAATCCATTCTTGTGTGAATCCATGTTCACCGGATGAACTTGCCGTTGATGATGGTGAGCGGGCATTTTGTGTAACTTGTCCCCCCTCACCTTCGATGACTCTATCATCCTCATCCTCACCATCCTCACTGCGTACAGATGTAATTGCCGTGTACGTGGTATACATATAAGTTGAAGAATAAATCAATGCTGGAAATATGGGCTCGTTACGTTCCTGGGCAGTTTCAACAAGTATTTTCAGTGGTCCTTTTGGTGTTAGTACGGCAATTAGATCCCATATGGAAATCACACCTAATACGGCCCATGTGGTCCATTCCGGGAGGTATTTAATGAAAACAAGAGCCATTAGAGCAGCTATGAATATTAAATAGGCTTGTTGAAGGATTAACGGTCCTTGCCAATGGATACATATTAGGCCCATTATACCGAAGTTCCACATTAGAAGTAAAACAGTTGGATAATCCATTGGTATGTTGTAGGCCCTCAGAACTTCTCTGAATATAAGTATAATTTACATTAGAAGTGGAATACGTCTTAAATCGAACTTAAACTTACTCCAAATACAAATAACTAAATACAGTTAACAGCATTAATGAAGAAAGAATGAGCCATCCATGTATAACTTTATACCATCTATATTTATATAGTAATATTAATATTATTGTCATTACAACAATAACTGCCATTAGGATTAACGAATTTGCGGCTGCATTCCACACTTTCGTACTTGTATAAGGACTTTCCTCATGGAATGGAGTGTAAACAAAAAACATATCTTTAACCGAATAAAAATTAACTGTATTTATTGTTGCTACAACAACAATAACGCAAATCGAAACTGGCGCGAATAATTTAATAACGTGTTTAGCACCATATTTTAATTCTTCTTCTTCATCGATTTGGGTACGGTTCACAAATTGTGGATGCTAGAAAAAAATGGTATAAAAATGACAATAGTCAAGTGGCATTTTTGAAAATTGGCAAGAACTTATTAAGATATGCACATATAACATTTGTAAATTGTACATAGAATATATTCCGTCTACTTACTACTAGTTACTACTATGAAAATACCTGTTGTGAACTTTCAGAGCTTTGAAGAACATTTTCTGGATTCACCGTTGCCGCTGACATTCTTTTGCTTTTTTTCTTTGAAATTTTCTCTTCACTTCCACCACTTCCATTATTACTAATATTGGAATTACTAGTTGTGGCAACATGACCATCCATAAGTTTCACTTTTTCAGAAACAACGACGACAGCAGCAGCAGCGGCAGTCTCAAAATCGTCGTGTTCTTCTTCACTTCTATTACTATTATTATCTGTTGTGTCTGACATAAAATGAAAACTTTTTTTTTTTGGGAAATTTAGAAAAACAAAAAAAATTGTTTTTACTTTTTTTTATGGATCAGTAAAAATTATGACTGTATGAGATATGTATGACAGACAGATTACACTACCCTAGGGATGCCTACAGTTAACATTACGTTACGTCACTTGCGTCTTGCGTCGGGGTTAATTTAGTAACGTTTTCCTGCGCATCTTCCGATAAATAAAAATGTGACAAGTTAATGTGACATAAGTGACATAAAATAATACTGATCTGGTTAGCTCTAGGTGGGTATGCATCTTAATATATGACAATTAGCTACTAGTTAGCCTACAATATTTTGATTTTTGTAAATAAACGAATTCTTTTCGGAGTGGAGCTTACGTAATTTTTTTAATTAAAGAAAATTTTTTTTTTAAAGTAAACACAAGAAAAGTGCGTAAAAATGAGCAGAGCCTCACAAACTGGTGGTGTAAAACCAATGTCGATAGCTGGTCGATTTACCAGAGACAGAGAACGTCTTGTTGGTATGACCGAAGAGGAGCGACTCTTTCGTAAACAATGGTTAAAAGATCAAATTCTTGCACCTGATGAACCGCGACATGTACCAGAAATATATCGTGCCACACGTAATCCAATTCGAAGGTTTTATCGTTGGCCATTAGATCAATTGGAAAAAACTCTAACACCAGTTATTGGCTCAACTAAAGCTCGTGTAACGAGATATTTAGCTGGCAAAGCTGTGCTAACTGTTTTGGGTACATACTATATGTATTATTATTTCAAATATCATTCAAATGATTGGACAAGGAAAGGTGGTGTACGTGTATATCAGTCGAGAGACTCAATTGTACCAGGGGATGCAAACTATCCATGTCCATCAAATAAAGTTAAAGGAGCCGAATATGCAACTAGAGGATTTGATAAATTCACTTTAAATTTATAGATATTTGGAGAGTTACAGTTTCATATTGTAGAAAGTGTTAATAAAATATAATTTTAGATACATTATTAATCTCTTATTATTAACTTTGTAAATAGAACTGTCCTGTCATGATTAAATTAAAATAAAATATTAACTGGAATAGGGGTAAGAAATTTCAAATTTGATTATGTACATAATTTGATTCTGTACATAATTCAGACTGAGTTATGGCACATCTGATCTGACTCGCAAAACTCCGAAAAGTGAGAATCTGTGTTCTCACTCACTTTTTTTGGGACACCCTGTATGCGATAACCTTTTGTTGAAAGTAGATACACTACTATCGCAGAACAGTTGCTCTGTGCTGTGGTATATGGAAACAAAAATTTCCGCTTATTTTATTTCACGATAACATACAATAGAAACAGTAAGTAAGTCTGTCAAATAAGTGGCGCCATTTTGATTCACATCAAAAAAAATGTGTTCATTTTTTAATTAATTTTATTGTGAGTAAAATTGAAGATTTGCATAATGGTCCAAGCGTGGTATATGGACGATAATGATTCCAATGATCCAAAGGAACAACACCATAAGGACCCGTCCCATTATATTAGTTTAGAGGAATTGTTTAAAACAACTGGTGTCGAATATTATAAAGTATGTGTTCTGCTTTAAGTGTGAAAGGCTATTGCGAGAATAAGAATGAAATGAAATAAAATCATTCTGCTATCACGTGATTGCATTTATATGTGTTTTAATCATATCAAATTTTGCACACACAGCTAAACACAACAACAATTAAAACTGATGGCATCTTGGAAGCAATAAAAAAAGAACGTGGATACACTTATGAAGATGAAATTAAGATATCACCTAGTAGTATGCCAAACTATGAAGAAAAATTAAACATTTTTTATACCGAACATTTACATACTGACGAGGAAATTCGTTTATGTGTAGACGGCTCTGGATACTTTGACGTTCGAGATCAATATGATAAATGGATACGAGTCCATGTCGTTCCTGGTGATTTAATTATTGTACCCGCAGGAATCTATCACAGATTCACGGTGGATAGCAAAGTAAGTGTGTATTTATTGTTCATTCTTAGCACTCCGAATAGATTTTATTTGACAGATAAAATAATGAATTAAAAACGCATTTTTAAAAGTTTGTTACGATTTTAGAATTTTATCGTTGCCCGAAGATTTTTTGTAGGGGAACCAATATGGACGCCACACAATCGTCCCGCAGATGATTTACCAGCTAGAAAGGAGTACGTTGAAAAACTAAATCACAAAGGATTTAGTACAAATAGTTTTTTTTAACTTTTAACAACTAATATTTGTATAATATTGTAGCAACATATATACAATTTTTTACGTTGAGCTTCAACTTTTTTATTCTCAAATGCATCATATGACAAAACTTAGATACTAATTTTTATTCTAAATATAATTATTTTTACAATTATCAGAAACAAAAAAAGAAATTATTTCCACAACTTTTTAATTGACATATTCTTTTCTGAATCTTTTTGCATCACTTTCGCTACAGCCATTTCAAAATCTTCCTGTGTTACGTGTACCCTTCGTTCTCTCAATGCATACATTCCTGCTTCAGTGCAAACGCCCTTTAAATAGAAAATATGCAAATAGATGATTAATCACTAACCACAAACGTTTAGTTTGTCATCATTAATTTCTCTACCTTTACTTCAGCACCACTTGCGCCTGGCATCAGTTCAGCAATTTTCCTTAAATTAATACCACGTGTTAAATTCATTTTACGGGAATGAATTTTTAAAATATCCAATCGAGCCTCTTCGTTCGGTGGTGGAAATTCAATTTTTCGATCGATACGACCTGGACGTAATAGAGCTGGATCGAGAATATCGATTCGATTAGTTGCCATTATAACTTTAATATTTTTGGTTGCTTCGAAGCCATCTAATTGATTCAGTAATTCCAACATTGTTCTTTGTACCTCCGAATCACCACCGGAACCTGTACAAAAAAAAAATCCGATTCCGATATATTTGAATTTCGCGGTACAATATAAACTAATATTATACAATTCTAATAACTCATACCAGATTCTATACGGGACGATCCAATCGAATCAATTTCATCCATAAAAATAATTGATGGCGCATGTTCTCGCGCCATTACAAACAATTCGCGTACCATACGAGAACCTTCGCCAATAAATTTCTGTACCAATTCCGAACCGGATACTCGTATAAATGTACACTCGGTATGATGGGCAACGGCACGAGCCAATAAAGTTTTTCCGGTACCAGGAGGTCCATACAGAAGAACACCTTTCGGTTGAGCAATACCTAGTGCATCGAATAGTTCCGGATGTTTTACCGGCAATTCAATCACTTCTTTTATTTCTTTAATTTGCTTATCTAAACCCCCCACCATTTCGTATGTGGAATCCGGAACTTTTTCTACCATCATAAGTGAAACTAGTGGATCAACCTATTTTGATTAAAGAGTGATAAAACATATGTTAATATGTTTCATTTCAATATTTTACAATTTAAATTCGTACTTTATTCGGAAGGATTTTATGTAATGTGTAACTTTCATTTCTCAATGCTACCCGGCAATTTGGTGTAACATCGTTGATATCTATATTTTTATCAATATCGACCACAAATTTCCCTTCCGGATGGACTTTGACAAGTACTTTTTTCTTATCCATTGGCTTAACGACTTCGCCAACATAACTGCCTTGTTCTTGTAATAGCATCAGTTCCTCTCGTAACATACGTACTGAAATATATATATATATAATTTAATTGTTAATATTAGAAAAATTGGTAAGTTATAGCCTTGCGAACGCAAATTATTTTGAGATAATGCTCCAACACTATTAAATACCACTATGTTACCTTTTGCGTTTAGCTCATTTCTTTGTGCTTGTAGACGTCTTAAATTCTGACTTTTTTCAGCAACAGTAAGTTGCAATTCTTCAATTTTTGTAATATAATATGAACGGAAGCCCTCGCCCCTTTGGCCACCATCAATTTCCATCTAAAATTGTGATAAAAATATCGAGCCTAAGATTTATTATGTAAAGAGCCAATAGAATAATTGTTTAGAAAACAGAAATAATATTTACCTTATTTATTACAGTCATTTTAACGATTTCTGCAAATTTTTTAGTTTAGTACAAAATTAAAAACTATATTAAAAAAGCAAGTCATAATATGACAATTGACAGTAGTGACTAGTGAAACAACAAACTAGGGTGTATAATATCGATGTTATGACTTGAATATATATATATATATATATATATATGTATCGAAAAATATCGGATGTGACTGTCGATACTTTACTTAAACTTAATTCAGTTAAGGAATTAAACCTTACACTTTATATTTAAATAAGTGTACTCGTAGCACATTTACTTTATTTTTAAACAAAAGATAAGTAATAAATAAATATAATAACCAAAATATATGAATAATTTGTCGACCATAGCTGTTATTCTATTGGGTGTAAACCTCTTATTTTTAACAAGAAAATTTTATTTACTAAGGTCTGGAATATCTGTATATAAAAAGGAAATAAAGAATGCAAAGTAGAAATTCGTGGTTCATCTTCATTTTATTAAAATCCAAAAACATTTATTATTTATTTAAACGACTCTACGTCTCATAATGCATATCATAATCTATTTATTACATATACTACTTAATTTTATTATTATAATTGAAACAAATATGAAAATAAAAGCGGAAAATAAAATGGAGCATTTATACTAGTAGTAAACATTTTACACTAAATGCACACCACCTATTAATTCAAAGTTACTGATTGATTCAGTAACTTTGTTATTAATTTAATTAGTAATGTGTGATGATTTAGTACGTTTCTGTCTTCAAGTAAACTCTGCTAATTAATTAACAACTACTACAAATGAGAATTCGACTGAACTATCATTTTAAACGATAATAATACTTGAATTGGTTAACAAATTAATATAGTAACATAAAACACAAAAAATAATAAAACATTGCCGCTATTTTTTATATAGCAAAAATTTGGAAAATAAATAAAATGACAAAAAAGAAATTTGTAATCAGATAAATAATAATTATATAATGTTAGTCATGTTTTATTGAGCACGACCAGTAATAATAATAATTGTTGTTGTAATTAACAAATTATTGTTATTATACTCTTAACCTAGTATCTAAACATTTCTTTTAAAGCGTACTAAGTAGTAATTATCTCTACTACATTAAATTAGACTTAGAAAGCAAAGTGTGAGCATGCTCCTCAAATAGCAGGAGAGGAGTTAAAGCATGCGCAGATAACAAAACGGATCAATTAGACAATAATAATAATAATAATAATAATACACAATAAATACACTGACTGACAATGGACAGTGCATTAAGAATTTCCTTTATAACAGAATTGGAATGTATTTGAACTAACACTTTGAAGAGAGCCTCTCGAAACATTGATATCATGAGAGTAGCAACAATAGCACACTGGGTTTTTTAATAAATGATAATCTTGAATTATTTGATAATAATAATAATTATTATTTCGATATGAATATACGCTCATTATTTTCAGTAAATAATGTAACTGTAAAATACATTAACACAATATCAATTTGCCATAAAACTGCGCAGGCGTATTAAACAGCACAATATAGAAATAATAAAAAGTGTACTCCACTAAGTTGTATTGACTACTTTGTATTAGCACAACACTTTTTAATAGTAGCGAAAAAAATAAAAATAAAAATAAAGATTCTAGTGCTGCTGGATTTTCTGGTTTTATTTACTAACACTAATCGAGCTACAGGAATATACTCTGTATGCGCGCAAACCATTTTCTAATAATAAGTTTCCTGTTCCAACCATCCTCCAGGGTTACGTCGTAAATAAAATCGTCGTACTTCATCGTAAATGAAAATTGAAAGCATGAAAGGAATCGCTGGTAACCACCATACAAATCTATAAATAAAATAAAACGTAATAGAAATAATAAATAAAAATAATAAATCGTAATTCTATTGGATTGCAATTAATAATAATTGCTTCATTGATTAGACCAAGTACAATTCGACACTTACTTCAATGGGAACATACGTAAACCTTTATCCATACCAGGGGTGTACGATAAGAAACAGGCCAAAGCAGTTTCAAATATTATACCGAAATTCAATGCCCAATTTCGCATTCCTTGATGTAAAATCGAATTCCTACGTGTTTTACATATAATCAAATCGGCCCATTGTACAACAACAATCGATACAAAGAAAGCGGTATGACATGTGTATTCTAATGTTTTGCGATCTCTGTATGTCTGCGAAAAAGAAAAATGATTTAAAATGTTTAGTTGATCAAAATTAGTTTAGTTTAATTACCCATTCTTGTCCATATGAATCTGATAAATCATTAATAGCTTTCGAATCCCAATGTTTACGAATACCAAACAATTTCAATGGTAAAAATCCATTTTCCGCCATAATTACAAAGTAGACAAAGAAACCGGCAGCCGCTTGAATCATTCCAATTTGACCGTAAGCCATTGAAATCAATCTAAATCGGAATGAATCTAATTAGATTCGATATCGTATTTTTTCAAGTTTCATATCTAGATAAGCATACAATTTTAAAGCAATTTACACATGCAAAAATAGAACTCACATAAATAAATAGATAACTGATAAATATGAAGAGATATTGAGAATAAAAGCTTGTGTTAAAAATGGCGGCTCGTTTTCATTTTCATTATTTTTTTTACAAAATGGACATTAAAAGAGTCACATTCTGTGGCCTGCCATCATGCAACTTGCAAAATAATTTTTTGTCATTTATTATTGATGCATAACTATACTAAATTAGCCATTATAATTTATTGTGTGTTGTCAGTTGTGCAATTAATAACTTATTATTAAGCTAAGGCATGCTTGATTTTAACTAAACATTTATTAAAAAGTGTCTTTGAATATTCATAAGATACAAAAGAAAAAACTTATTTATAATAAATGTTACTGAATATTCAACACAACACCATTACTACTTACTTAACTTTGAACAAAAATATAAAGAAAATTATTAAAATGAAAGACAAAAACAACAATACCTCTACAACATCACATGACTTTTTTGGGCACTCACAAACTGCTCTTTGTGTGAGTCGTCTTCCTTAATTCGATTTATTAATGACATTTTTTTTTTGGAAACAGTGTGATTTACTATGCAAATTGATCGTATGATTGATAAAAGGTACGCAAGATCGGATTAAACATGGCGAATAGACTATAGAATTGATGTCGTCATCAATCGTTGCATAAAAACAGGTTTTTGTCTCAAAAATTCTTGTTTTTTGAGAATTTTGCACGTCAAATTTTTGGATTACAAAAGAAACATTTGTAAACTATAAAATCAGACTATCTCCATAGTGTAATAAGTGTACTAAGGAAGAGAATATTAATAAAGAAATAATGCAACCAGGAATACAATTACATAGAAATATGAAAGATCTAATAGAATACTACAATATATATCTAGATATTGCTACAACTACAGCTCTAGAGCAACACCTAAATAAATAAATATGTGAATGGAGAAACATTGTTTGGAAAACGAAACGACAAAATCACGTCAGAGGGATATTGGCGAGAAGGTCAACTAGAGGTCACAGAAGTTCTATATTACTACATATATATGCTAAAATGAGGGAGCAGATAGAGATGACTGAAAATATATGGTGGTAGTGATGATGACATGATACAAAACAAACAACAACAACAACAAAAACATTAAAAAAATTGTAGGTAAAAATGAACTACGAAAAAAACAGCTAGTTTTGTAATTTTAGTTGCACAAACTATACCTCGGCATTATTCATATGGAAGATACTTTACTTTAAATTGTTAATAGACATAATAATAAATCTAGTTATAACTAATATTTCCTACAAAAGTACACGTACAAAAGTACAATTTGCAAACCTACAATCCAATTAGAATTAATTTACTGTTGAAGATACATCTAAGCGGAAATTTTGCTGGGAAATCATAAGCCTACTTTCAAATATTTCATTTTACTCATAAATATGTTATAATATAAAGCCAATAAGAATATTAGTATTAATACTACTAGAGTAAAAGAAGTAGAAGAAATGAAATAATAAACAAATTTCAATAAAAAAGTGACAGATGCGCTGTTACAATGCAACCAATAACAATAATATACCAATTTTATCGGGATCTAAAAGGAAAACGAAAAATAAAATAATACGTAATCGCGTATAACTAATTTGTAATATAAATTCACGTATTGTTGAATAATAAAAAAAAAATAAAAATAAATAAAGAATAAACAATCCACATTCAGATTCCTTTTTCTAGTGCCGAGGTAACGATTGTGTCAAGTTGGGTGCCAGGCCGTCATCACGACATTAAAGCAGTCGTCTAAATACATTTACATCATAAGAGTTCATGAACCAGTACCAGAGTTTTCTAGTTTTAATTAATTAAATCAATCTCATTCGATTGAAGGTGCTTTAACAAAAAAAGAAAAAAAAAATCAATTTCGATTTAGAATTTCCAGGTTAATTTCAACATCAGAAATCGCTTGATTGTTGAATATTTGCATACATTGCATAAATAATAGACACAACTGTTCCTATTGTCTGTCTACTTGAATGATCAAACAAACAAGCAAAAATTCTACCCGTTATTTCTGGTACTGGTGAATTTATTTCTATTAACAAAAAGAAAAAAAAAAAAAAAAAAAAACTGCATAGGTAAAATCCAATCTTACGATGTAAATGTATTAAATTGACCCACCTGCGATTAACCAGGTTGTCCCTGTATGGGTCGCGAGGCTGCCTTTTCATTATATCACTCTCGGGGGCCTCATAAGCCAATGAAATAGCGGGCACCTAAATTGGGAAGTAATATGTGTGTGCGCACGCAGAATGGCGCGCAACAACAAGAACAACAATATGTTAGTAAAGAGTTCGAAAGAGATAACATGTTTGCTATAGTTTTTTGTTTTTTTTTTTGATTCTCATTGTACTATATCATAGTACTACTACTTGTATAGGTACGTATTATGGTTTTAGTCAATAATGGTGTGTATAGAGAAAGATAGATTAAAAAAAGGGAAAGGCGACAGGGAGCTATAAAAGGATTGGACGCCAACTGAAAAAGAAAAAGACGCATTTCATTATATGCACAGCAAAAAGTTCTCGTTTCCTGGATTCTTATCAAATATTCTGAAACTTTGAGGTCGGCAAATAGAAACATTACGTAATTCGATCTAATTTAAATTAAAAATAAATAAAATAAAATGAATGCAAAATTGTGGAAGACAAATACAGTACAAAATTAGCAGCAGAATTTTCAAAAAGAAATAAAAAATACAGGAAAATAATAGCAGATACACTTGTGCGGCGGGGCGGGGGGCAATTCACACTTTCAACAGACCTACTATTTAGCATTTGTGTATATTGTGCAAAATGTCAAATCAAAAATAACAACAACCAGATAAAAAAGATGGAGATCAAAATAATGTCGTAAATTTTTTTACTTTTGTAAAGTTATACGACCTGTATGTATATGTTCTAGAATAAGCTAACGGAAATCCAACAATATTTTAAGGATCTTGAGAATGGAGAGAGAACTGTCTCCGACATGTCAGCATAACATTTCTAAAATATTGTTTGATCTATTATTCCAGTTTTAACTTAACCTAGTTTGTAATAAGTTTCAATCATTATTTTAATCTCGTTATCTTCGCATCACAAACAAAAAAAAAAAACGACACAATACAACCACAAAACAATCTAGTTAAAATAAAAAAATAAAATCATATCATTCGCAATATGCGCATCAGGTTTCGCAGAACAGAATAATGCAAAAATTAATTAAAAGGGCATTAGAATACAATGCTGTTATTATAGATGGTTAGATGTAAATAAAATAATAGAAGAAAAAGAGCATCGCAAATCAATAACAGAAATGGTGCAATACTAGATGCGATGGTGATGATATTTTGTTTTTGTACTTGTAAATTTGTTGTGGTTTTAAGACATCAAAGAGGAAGAAACATTCATAGATCATAACACAAAAATGGAACCGATCGATATAAGGAAGCAAAAAAAAAAAAAAAAAAAAAACAACCAAATTAAATTTATAGAAGAGGAGACCACGAATGCAATATCAGATAATTTATGCATTTCATATATTTTCTTTAATTTTTTTGAATATCATTCTTTTTACCTTTCGTTTACCAGTTTATCACTAAAAGGATTTCTAGGCCTTCTCTTCATTATATCAGACTCTGCCTCCTCGTAAGCCAAAGATATAGCAGGAACCTGGGCTCGATGAAAAAATATACGATGTCAATAATTGAACACAAAAAAAAAAATAATAAAAAAATGTGAATAATAAGTTGAACGATAAAAAAAAGTATTAGGAATTGTGCATTAATGAAACAAAATAAAATGGAAAAATGATCAGATGGCGAAATAGAGAAAAGCAGAGAAACAGACCAAACTTTTTTGTTTATCGATAAAATTTCCATTCAAAAGTAAAAACGCCGCGAAGAAGAACCATTTATATTTTATGAAACATACCAAATACACACACACACAAACATAAACATAAAAATACGCCGACTGACATGTCGGTATATGTAACACAGAAAAATGTAAAAATAAAATCCGATTTAGTGATTCTGATTATTACCCCATTATGGTTAATAATAATAGCTAAAAACTAGACATAAAGGCCTCTAAAAACAAATAAAAACAAGTGCTAATAAGCTAGGCGCACTACGCGGCGGCGGCGGCGGCGTATTTTGCGTGTAAAACTTAATAAAAAAGAAGAAACAGGGGAAAACTAAGAAAAAAGAGCTGATAAAAAAGGATAGATATAGAATATGTGTTATTAGTGTTTGGTTCTGTTTATGTTGAAGTTTTGAAATTTTCAATTTTATAAAAATAAAACAACTAAATGAAATAAATTTTTAACAGCAATCGGCTAAAAATTGAGAGAAAATTTCCAAATCATTTTTTAAAGGCATCAGAAATTAATATGTGTTCCGATTCTAATTATCGTTGATATCATAAACTACGATTTTCAAACTATCCGGAATAAGGATCACGAATAATTGAAATAGAAACTTAAAATAAAAGCAACCAGCAATCGAATTCTAATTCGATTGTCAACTGTCAAAACATGTTAAAAATTCGTTGTCCAGTATCACTTGGATTGGATTAGAAATTATTTCGTGTGTTGCTCTAACAAAAAAAAAAAAAAAAAAAGAAAAAAACAATTAGAATAAGCACCTTGTCACGTTTGTCTCAATTACTATTAAAATGTACAAAAATTACAAAATGGCGGCACAACTATAGTTTACAGTATCGTACAAAATAGCCGCACCCACACAGATGTACATACAGTAAAAATAAACACGCGCACCATCACCACCAAAAAGCGTTATGTTAATTGAGGCCCAAATCTACTACGTAAGTAAGTTAATATACAATTCTCCAAAATAATAAAAAAAAGAATAAATAAAAAAAATAATAACAACAGTCAAATTAATAAGTAGATAAAATAATAATAATAATAATAATAAAAAAAAGACTAGACCTATCGTTAACCAATTTATCACTGGTTGGATTTCTGGGCATTCGCTTCATTATATCCGATTCAGCTTCCTCATAAGCCAGAGAAATGGCCGGCACCTAATAATATAAGGGAAATAAATGAAACAAAGAAAAATGAAAACAAAAATGGAAAAAAAAAAAAAATGAGTTTTTTAGTTTGTAAGGTAAGGAAGAAATCGATTTCTTATTTTAACCATTTTACTGATTCTAATCTAGTAATGCAATGGAATATATAGGCAAAAAGTATAAAAATATTTTCTGATAAGAAACCTACTAAATTTCATTAAATTAATCGATTAATTCAAGCGAAAATACATAAATATAAATCAGTGGAGAGGGTGAGGCGGAATATAATGATTCAAAGTAGTAAAAACAATTGAATTTCCTAATTTTAATCGAGAGTGTTGTAAAAGTAGCTAATAAAGTACTTCGATAAAAAGCTTAAAGAGTTTAAATAGTAATAAAAGAGAATAAAATAAATTCGTTAGCGTACAAAAATATGATGTATAAATAAAGAATAACGTACCTGTAATTATTGCCCGAAATTGATGAATAGTTAATTTAAAAACACTAGCGCTTTATCTAATCTCCTACTCAATAATAATAATAATATTATTACGATCGTGGTTATTTGAACGGAAAGAAAAAAATACGTGTATACAAAATTTTAAGGCAAACAACAGAATTTTTACAACAACAAAAAAAATATATAGAAGAATAAAGTGCAGATAACAATACCAAAGAGAGAGAGAGACAGAGAGAGAGATAAATAATGTTCCCTCTAATCATTGTAGACATGCTAATAAAATAGGACTTGTCGCGTAACGATAAAGATTAAATATATTCCTATTTGTTATTAGCACTATTATTATTATTATTTAATTCACTATGATATTTCGATTCAGATACCTTTCGTTTACTAGTTTATCGGCGTAAGGATTCCGTGGCCGCCTTTTCATTATGTCCGATTCGGCTTTTTCATATGCTAACGAAATGGCCGGTACCTTTTCAATATATTTATAGAAAATTTAAATGGATATTTAATTAGAATAATAAAGTTCATATTGTGCGTGTGTTGGGTCTCACTTATTAATTATTAAATTCAATAAATCAATAGAAAAAATATCTGATGCCTCATAAACGTATTTTCCTTTATTCATTTTTTTTTATTTATTAACGCTTGACATCATCCATCTATGATCAAAAACTCGTACTGTTTTATAATGAGTTCATTCTTTAATTAGCACAACTTTGAATAATATATTTTTCATTTTTGATCACACACACACACACACACACACATATTCAAGCTTCAATAAATATAATTAATTGAATAAAATGGGGAAATTTTTAGCAAGATTAAAATAATAAGACCTAATATCTAAGATTGGCAGTGAAATCTCAATGCAAAAAAGATAATCATCACCACCAATCACCAACCGATTTCATAAGAAAACGTTCCAATCAACAAAACGAAAAAAAAAGAAAAAAAAAGAAAATAATAATAATACTAAAATAAAGAAAATTTGGAAAAACAAAAACGGAAACGAAAATTTTTAAATTAAAATATAAAAGCTCCACTTACCATATCAGTTCCTAAATCGATACATAGGATAGTTACGGTACCAAGAGGCAATGGGATATCGCATAGGATAAAGGCAAGAAATGGGGAGATTTCTGGTATATTTGATGTCAGCGTGTAGGCAATTGATTTCTTTAAATTATCGAAAATCAAACGACCTTCCTCAACGCCAGTAACGATCGAAGCAAAATTATCATCCAATAGAATCATATCGGCAGCCTGTTTCGATACATCTGAACCAGCAATACCCATTGCTACGCCGATATCCGCTTTTTTCAATGCTGGCGAATCATTTACACCGTCACCTAATCCGTTTATAAAATTCGAAAATAAATTGAACAACAATTGAACTACTACTATAACACTAACCTGTCACAGCAACAATTGCCCCCATTCTCTGACACCCTTCAACGATAATTAATTTCTGCTGTGGCGATGTCCTAGCAAAAACAATCTCAGTATGATATCGAAGAATTTCATCCAACTGATCGGATGATAAATCACGCAAATCGGAACCATGAACAACAGCCGCCTTAGCTTCCCTTGGATTCACTTCCGATACCGGGATATTTAATCGTTGCGCAATATCTTCAACAGTTTCATTCCCTTCCGAAATAATACCAACAGATTTCGCAATAGCTTTGGCTGTAATTGGATGATCACCAGTCACCATAATAACTTTAATACCAGCACTACGACATTTCGCAACGGCATCCGGTACAGCGGCACGTGGCGGATCAATCATTGACATTAGACCAACGAAACGTAAACCGTCCAGTGGGAAATTTGGATCGTCCGAATTGAATTTATAACCAACTGGATATTTATCGCTTGGCAACATGAAATCGCAAAAACCCAATACACGTTCACCCAATCCACCTAATTCTAAATAAGCATTATTAAATGCTTCCTTCATTTCTTCATCTAATACTTTCTCTTTGCCACAAATGAAAATTGTACTGCATCGTTCTAGAATACGTTCCGGTGCACCTTTCATAACTAGAATATGACGTGGATCATTTGCATCTTCATTCTCATGAACAGACACCTGATATTTATTTGTCGAATTAAATGGAACCTCACAAACTTTACGATTTTTCTTTCTAATACTCATCACATCACCCAATGCTAATTCCATGCATTTGAGTAGGGCCGCTTCGGATGCATCACCATTTACCTCACGTTTCAAAATCGGCACACTGTCCTGGCCCGGTTTAAATTCAGCACGATTACATAATGTCGCAATACGAGAGAGAGCCTTAAATCCTGGACTGGTCCTATCATATTGAACACCCGATTGATCCTCAGTTGTGTCCGCTTCAATTATTTGATTATCAAACCACATATGAGCGACTGTCATGCGATTCTGTGTCAGCGTACCTGTTTTATCTGAGCAAATTGTACTTGTTGAACCTAATGTTTCAACAGCTTCTAGATTTTTGACTAGGCAATTCTTTGATGCCATACGTTTAGCAGTGAGCGTTAAACATACGGTAACAGTTGCCAATAAACCTTCCGGCACATTAGCGACAATAATACCAATTAAGAAAATGACAGCGTCCAACCAATGATAGCCAAGAATGAAAGCGATAATGAAGAATGTCACACCCAGAAACACGGCTACGCCAGTAATTAGATGAATAAAATGATGGATTTCCTTTGCAATCGGTGTTTCACCAGTATCAAGTCCTGATGCAAGACCAGCAATACGACCCATTACAGTATTATCGCCACAACTGATAACCACACCCTTAGCAGTACCTTCAACCGCATTAGTTGAGAAGAATGCCAAATTTTTCGTTTCCAATGGATTCTCATGGGTAAATTCGGGGCTTCGACTTTGCGGCTCCGATTCACCGGTAAGCGATGAATTGTCGACTTTGAATCCTCTCGATTCAATAATACGAATATCGGCTGGGATTCGATCGCCAAATTTCACTTCGACAACATCACCAAGTACTAAATCTTCTGCGCGTAATGTTAATTTTTCACCTTCACGTAGTACAGTAGCAAATTGTGGCACCATATTTTTAAAGGACTCCATAATTTTCGAGCTCTTACTTTCTTGATAATAAGAAAAGATACCTGAAATTTAAAAAAATGATAAATTAATTATCAATACAACACGCAAAGAAAGACATCAACTAATTGTTTGAAAAATACCTGTAACAATTACAACAGCTGCTAATACAATTCCCAAGAAAAGATTATCATCGGCCGGTTCCTCAACAGTACTAGCTTGAATACCGTAAGCAATGAAACAAAGTATCGCACCAATCCATAATAAGAGAGCGAAACCACCAAAAAGATTCTTACAAAATTTCACCCATTCTGGTGTTGTTTTTGGTGGTGTGAGAGCATTCGGTCCGTCACGTTCTAAATTCTCTTTTGCCTTTGCGTGACTAAGGCCCTGAATAAAGAATATATTTTTCGCTCAAATTCAACTAATTCTGTGTCTCTTACATAGTTTTCTGGCTCGAAGGACTATTTCATAAAATCTGGTCCTCCCAGCCAGAATGTACGTAACACGAATAAAATCTAAACTTACATTTTCTGGATGCGTTTGGAATCGCTGATAGAGTTCCTCCGGCGTAATTTTATGATAATCAATATCTAATTCTTGTTTTAAATCATCCAAATCGCCTGTTTTTCTCTGTTTTTTCTGCACTTTCCTACGTGCCTATAAAAATAATAATGCAATTAAGGCTGTATAATAAATATGATGCAAGTGTGATAGTTCGTCCTTTCCCTTTCCAAACAAAAAAACTGTCTTACTTTAAAGAACTTATTCATTCAAGTGTGTACACCTCCTATACATTTAAAAGCTGTCTACAACTCTAAAGGGACATAGACATACATACTATACATAGATTATAAATAAATGTATCTAAGAACAAAAGCATAAAAATCGGCAAATACCTTCGGCTGTCCGTCCGCTGTTTTTTGATCATCGTAATTGCTTGGTATTGTCGCCACACGGTACGAATCAGAGCGGCCATGCTGGAAAACAAACAAACAAACAAAAGCTCTACAATTAAAAAACTAATTCAGCCAAAAATACACAGTCACAAACACTTTGATGATTTACTTATCTTATAGTAGATAGGTTGGAGAATACATTCTTGTGCTGATGCATTCTACTCTAATTATTAGTTAAAGAAATGCGAGTGATTCTAAAATTTCATAAAAGTCCTAAAAGTATGTATCATGTATTGAAACACAATTGTAGATTGTGTTTTCTCTGCTCTTTCTATACCAACCATAATTCATTTTTTCCGTTGCAAATTATTTGGCTTCTTATTAAAAACCAATCAATACGTATTTTTAAAAGTTATTTAACATAATGCCGATGCCTTTCAAAAGAATACAAATCGTATCCGAGATCAATTGATCATTTCACAAAGAATGACCTAGACAAACTACAATCATCCGGAACAATCAGAATTTACCTGCACAATTCCAGTTCCATTTAGTTATAACAAAAGACAAATAAATAGTACTAATTCTATTATGTTATTATTATTATTATTATTAATGAAATAACCGGTTACATAACAACTAATATTTTACGCAAGGCACAAGTACGCCTAGTTTGACGTCATACATGTTGCCTATGTTACCGATGACGTCATATCGAAATAATTGATGGGCTGGAAAACTGCGATTTTACGTACTTGTATCAGAAAAAAGCATTTCGAATGTTAATAAATGTGACGCAATTTCAGCCCACAAGACGTGGAATAATAAAATTAATAGGATACTACTGAATTACTAACAGTCTGAATCTATTAATATCAAAGAAAATCCTTGTCATAGATTATGATTATTTTAAGACTACAACAAGACATAAATAAATATTTCGAATATTAACCTATACCGAAATTAAATTTCATTTTGCATTTTACGTACGTAGGTACGTAGAAAAAAATGAATGAGCATGAAAATCGATTCAAATTAACAAATGTTATGTATGTATCTACTTCCGTATATACATAATAAAATTGGATCGAATTAATTTGCTTAGAACATCAGAATTGCTCCGCGCTAGTAAAGTACATGCCGTAATAATAATTTGTGTGACATGGTGACACAAATAAACATTTTTACAACACAAACACATATGTAAAAGATTTCCATAAGTGCCTAGATAAAAGATTAAAGCTAATTAAAGCGAGACGGATAATATCTACCTCCATAAATGATACATAATAATAATAATCGTTTTTAAATTGAATTTAGGTTACATTAAGGAATAATAAGTAATCAGGCCTTGGAATGATTGGAATTTTTATAAAATTACATTTGTACCTATACATACACACATATCTCTATAATAATGTTCCTATTGAATTTGAAGGGTGGATCTTTTGCGCAATGGTAGAAAAAATGGCTGTGCAAAAGTGATCATGGAGGCCTTTTATGACAGGCGATTTCTTTCTACACATAATTTATCAGAGACAATCCGTTTATAAATGAGAAATTAGTCGGATAGTGAAACTATTTCCGATAAAATCAAGTCGCTTTCAGTTCCAAGATTCCAAAATTAGTAAAATGGATCAGTGTTATGCAACCGTTCTTACTTTGGATCAATAACATATTTGGGAGAGATGTGTTAAGCTTAATCTGGCGTGCATTAAATACAGAATATTAATATCTACTTATTACACAGCATTAAGCTACAGAACAAACAAATGCTGCTAATAGAAACATGTAAATGAATAAAAAAAAAAAAAAAAAAAACATACCTCGTCCCCCATTTTTCGGCCGGTTGTTTCAACCGTCGAAAAATAAAAATTTCAAGTACGAAATTGATCAGGGAATTACACGCGCACAGATACACACCAAATTAATAATTATTATTCTAGTTATAGATCGTAATGGGAATAAATTATTTAACTTAATAAGAGCACACTCACACTCGCACACACACACCCACAATCAGTAACACACCACGACTGAACTGGCTGGCTGGCTGACTGACTGACTAACTCGATCACCACCACTTTGTGGATCGTTTGTTCGTCCTGATCCACACGATAAGAAAAAAAAAGTGGTAATTTTTTTTTTGTTTTGGCGAATGCGCTACTAGAACGGCGCGTGGTTATGACGTCACACTGCGGACCCCGTATGTCTCTACTAAAAAGCATGCTACATGAACAGTAAGCATGCGCAATAAAAAATATAATTCTATTTCCATCTCCTAAACATTTGTCTTGCTCTAATCATAAAGTAGGGCGCTCTATGTTAGGAATTTTAAATTTACGAAAATATTTTTCTTCTATGTTATATAAGTAGAATAAGAGAAAATGTCTGGAAAGAGAATCGCGAAATTATAAAATTAAACAGCAGCTTTCCGACTAAAAAGCCGTACAAATATTTTCCTACAGCGCGGAAAAAATTTCAAGACGCACAGTCTGGCTGGTTTGTTTCCAAACTTAATGCGCGCCGGCAGTTTTCTTGTTTATTCATATTATCTTATGAAACAAAAAGTTTTATTAATGGTTAAGAGGTAATTTTAAAGGCTAAATAATAATAACAAATGAAGTGATAAAATGTAATAAAACAATTTCGTTTTTATTGTTCCCACGAGTATACACTATGACACAATTTACATAAAATATTTTATTACATTTGAAGGATATTTTTATTTTACAGTTGAATAGACTGTGATTATTCTAAGCCTACAGCAACATTAAATAAATAAGGGAAGTGTTACTATTGACAACTATTGATTTCAAGGTTGTTAAATGTAATTTCTATAGTAATGTCGGACGTCAATCCACGTTTTAGCGTATATTCTGTGGAGCAGTGTTATTACATAATATAGACGTAAATATGTGTATGTGACATAAAACACTCCAATTAACCTTGACTACATATTAATCGACATTGATTTAATTGAGTTAATAATTAAAGAAAGACGACATTGCTTTAGAATCGAAAAAAAAAATAAAAATAAACTTATTTTCATTACAAAAACCAAACCAATACGAGGGAATCTCCATCACAAAACAGCCTCAAAAGCACAAGAAACATTCGGGAAAATCGAGTGACCTCAATAAACATATAGACGTGCGCAACGCAGTAAAGCAAAAACTTTGCTGTCGCCATAGATGCTCGATCGATATATATGCATGTATGGAAAATTCCCGTTTCGAGAATATTGCAAAACCGATCTATTTAGCAGCCATCTATTTTCCTCTGTCACTACCATAACCACAACACAAATCAGCTTTAGCAACCCGATCGATTTTTAATTTATTTCATTATTCAAAAGCGCATGCGCAAATGGGAATTTCAACGCCTCGACAAATTAGTTTGATTAAATTGATGATGCTTTAGATGAATGCCTATTCTAACAACAAATGTTTGCTGACAAAAAAAAATTGACAAACATAATTAACAAATACATACACAGGTCTCAATCCATATAATCTATTTAGTGTTTTAATTAATCAATTAAGCTAATTTTAGCGATACGGTAAAAATGTAGCTTTTCAATAAAATTCCATTAGCCTAATTAATTTTTCGTAATTAATTAATTTGATGATTTGGTTGACATGAAATGTTGTGTTGATAAATAAGCGGTAATTGAAATATTTTCCAATGAAAATTAGAAAATATGACCATTTTTTGAGCATAAAAAAAAAATTGCAAACAACTCAGTTTATTAAAAATGATCAATTCCAATTAAAGCCACAATGAACGATGAATTAATAGGAAAACATTACTTACTGTTGTATTTCCGTTTCTAGTCATTCCGATCAGCTGTCGCAACAAGCTTAAATCCTATCTAATCGAATAATATTAAAACTAATAATGGAAAACAGTCAATGAGCGACGCTTTTGAACTCGTTCCAGGAAATCAAACCGTTCCAAATGTTCGGAACCGTATATACGTAGTACCTACCCGACTGAGAACCAACAACCGCTACAAAGATCAAACTAAAACTGTTTCACGCATCAATCACTATATGTTTAAAGTTAATAATTTTAAGTAATTTTGCAATTACACACAAATGCTCTTCTAGTCTTGTGTTTAAAATGTTTTAAATAACTATAGTATGTTTATAGATATAAAACTACCTTTTACTTATAGCATTTTTCGATTTTCCATCCTCTTTATTTATTGTTTTCGTTTTTTAACTTTTTACTCGACAACTGTTTAGAATTTCTTTAAAATCTTTTTCAGGAGTGTTTCGTAACTTATTTTGAAATTGATATACGTTAAATTTGATTTTTTCTCCTAGTTCTATAGTTGCTAGGAGTTTATACTTATACGAATGTGTGTGTAAATAAAAATCAATGTTAATCCAATTAAAAAGTTCTCCAATTATATATGGAATAATGTATAGAAACTAATTTATAGCTTCCAGCGCCATCTGTGCCACAAAACAATGAGTTCTGTGTTTAAACTATTTCTTCAGTCGGTCTATACTAACTAGTGCTAGCCTCAAATTTTATTAGTTAATAGGGAATAGCTTTTTATACGTATCAACTACGATACTCTGTACAAGCAAACATTTTAAACATGCTTTATAATAATAATAATAATAATAATAATAAGGCAAAAATTTAATAGGTACACATGAAATAAAAGAGCAATTTTCTTTTCCTGATATAGTTCTTCCTCTTAAAATTAACGATACAGAAATGAATGAGTAAGAAAATCCAATTTTTCAATTTAGCAACCACACACACTACACATTACGATAGGAATTAAAACGACTTTAACTTGTAAATTAAGGCAGTTTCATCTGAATTATTCTATATTTGAAAATTGTATTGTCTGTCTGGCCATATCATTTTAAGGTTCTGAACCACTTTATGTCTACTATAACTTGTAATGTAATCAGCTGAAATGAGCCAAACTGATTTCATCGGTTGTAAATCAACTTCAAGTCTTCGATTTTTAGTTTCAACTGCCCTAAATATTCCTATTACAAGTATAATATTATTAATGACAATCTGTCTGTCTTCATTCAATAATAATTATGACATTCAACAATTGTATCAATTTTACTCTAACCTTGAAAACTGCTTTTATGAAATTAAAAAAAAAAAAAAAAAAAAAAACTAATTCAGGAAATTCTAAATAATGATCGCATCAATTACGGGATAATAGTCCCCGTCTATTGTCAAGTCAGTGGTGTATCCGATTAAAGATAAAATGAAAACAATAAAGACGTAAGTCTTTAGAACTAATGGAAAATCTCATAAATATCCATTTTCGACAGCAAGCGGAAAAATCTCATTAGTTGAAAAAAACCGCTAGAAAAATATCGTTTTGGATATTTAAGAAATTCAGGGGCAGCGGTTGCTACGCCTTTGCTATCGTGTTCTTTGGGTGATTTGTTCTTATAAATAATGAAAATGACTGTCGCAAAATACGCACACATAAATAACATTTTTTAATGGTTTATTTCCTCAAGCCGCAAGCTGCCTCTAAATATTACACCCAGTTTGTGCTTTTATTACTTATCTAGACGAATTGTAGTTTATTTTTTTAGTAATTTCATTAGTTAAGTCACATGGGACTCATTTTTTTTTTCCTCTAGCTAAACTTAGAGGGCTTTTAAAAAGATATTTGCGTATATCGAAGATCATTGAGGTAACAAGAAAAATGCGTTTTATAAACTGTACAGTGTAAAGTACAAGTAAAAAATTGGCACCTTATCCATTTAACTATACTATACATATGTATATATCTTGTATGTAGTATGACAAGTGACTTGACAAACTGCGCATGATCGCTTACAATATTATTTCAAAATGAACCAAGAATAATAACAACAGTAAAGTTAAGAAACTATTCAATTTTCTTGAATAGATCAAACCATAATGATAGAATTGGAAACATAAAAAATGGTCCGTGTTCTGATAGACACACTGTATATAATTTCTATTTTTTACTTTGTTCAAATTCACACAGTGCTACAGAACTTACAGATAGATATCACATTAAACATACGCATAATAACCATTTATTAAAGTATAATCAAACTTATTTGATCAAAAATCAAACTGAATTTGCAAATTTACTAATCATCAATTCAATTCACAGTCTACACAAACAAAAAGGCGTGGCATTAAAGATTCCCTCAACAAATAATACTTAGACTTTATCAGCTTATCACTAAAAATTTGAATATTAGCAGATAAAATCTCAAATTCTAAACAGTCTAATTAAATGCATCATTCAGGTAAAGATAATAAGAAAAGAAAATTGGAATTAAAAAAAAATTAGAAACGTACCTCGTCGCTTAAGTGAGCTTTGGATGACATAATTTTTTTTATTCTTCAAATGACAGAGATAGCACTAACAAACTGGTACTCTAATAATTTGAAATACTTAAATAATCGGTTATTAAAACATTTTGATTGGTTTTTTTATTTTTTATTTTGAAAAAATTGAATGCTAAAAAATTAACATAAACTGTCATATATCAAAACAAATCAAAATAACAGGAATTCGAAAGGCGCAAGATTCATCGATGTTGCGACAATTGCGATGGTTACTTTAGTAAGTAAACTGTAAAATAAAAATAAAAACAGACTAACTAAACTAAAGTTTAAGTTTAGTTTAATTTTTAAATTAAAATAATCGATACTTACAGTCCCTACAGATAAAAGTTTAATTTAGACATAAAAAAAATTAAAAATGATGAAATAAAAAAGTAAATATAAAATAAAATGAAAGTAATTTAAATTTAAAAATTTAAATTAAATTATTTAAAATAAATAACACAATAAAACATAAAACATTTTCGATGTTAAAGTTTAAATTAAAAAAAAAATTAAAAAATTGTAATGTAACAAATAACAAATTCAATAAAATATTAAATATTAATAATAAATTTATTAGTCGATATCGATACCATTATCGACATCGACGTTAAAAAGACGCCGATAACATTTATATCGATGTCTACTAATACATCTTTACTTCAACAAATTTGACAATTAGATTTGACTTGATAGTTGAAAGTTATCAATGTTTTTGTGGTTATTTATTTATTTATTTATGTATATATTTATTTAAGATAAGAATTAATCGGATATTAATTAAAAATTGTGAATTAAGATTATAATAAAAATAAACGTAAGCGAGAAATGTAAAGTAATAGAAAAATGAGCATCAATTGGAGAGAACAATATTCAGCACGAAGTTCACCGAGATGAACGAAATCAAAGAAAATTCATGAACAGTGAGCAAAAGCATAAATAAAATAAAGGTAAGGTAAAATGATAACAAAACAGCGTAGATATTTTGATGTCTACGTGAAAATTCTGATTTTTTTCAGTATTGTTAAATCAGAATTTTAGTTTTATTTATGTTTTTATAATGGAATATTGTTTGAACTACAAAGGAAATGTTTATAGTGCATCAGTTATATATGTATAAATATGATTTTTGGTATATTTTAACTCTTAAATTTAAATTACATAAATATTTTTCAACCAGATAGAGGACAAATCATTAGCGATCGATTTATGAAAATTTCTTATACGAAATATGAAGTTGTCTCAGTTTTACAAATCTTTTTTTAGTTATTTTGATATTTACGAATTCTTCTATTATCGTTTTTCATTTAAAAATTTAAGTATTCCCTAAATTTTTGGACACTTAAAATTAAAACTCATTTATTCAAATATATATATACGATATATGGGACCTACTAAATTTGATTTTAGCAAATAAAAAAAATACGAATAATAATATAGGGTGTTTGTATTGTATAGTTTGTTTGTTTATGTACATAAGTACATATTCGAGGGATATTCATTTTTGTTTTATTTTTAATGAATAGAAAGAGAAAAAAAAAGCATGCAATTGATGGACTGCTTCATGGCAGAACATGTATGTGTGTAATAGAAACACCTTGTTAACACTTTCTGAAAAGGTGTTAACAGAAAAAAGGGTATAGAACCCTCGCTCATCCTCCAACCTTCCGCATTTGCACTTGTATTACGCGGCACGCATTAAATTGCAACAAGGGGGCGAGAGAGAGAGGGACCAGTTCCCCCCTTTTTTTTTCTTTTTGTAAATACGTGTGAAAACAAACGCGAAAGCTGATGACTATGATGATGTTATTTAAAAATATATGAGAAGGGTTGGTGATGGTGGTGGTGGTGTGAAGGAACATGGTAAACGCGCTGGTTAAGTGGATAAGGAATGCTTTTAGCAACAAAAGAGAGGGAGAGAGAGAGAAATGAGAGTAGGAAAGAAAAGAATGAAGAAGGTGTGAATACTGAGTAGAGACAGTTGGGGGGGAAATGATGATGATCAAGAAATATATTTTGTGTATGAATTTTTAATGACAGATTTTTATTTTACTTTAATAATAATAATTACATATTCATTTGCAGTAAGTTTAATTAATTTGATTGTTATCAAATCAAATTATCGCAAGTTACATGTTTTTTTTATATAATAGGGAATGATTTCAATACATAATTTTTGGCAATACATCAATTGTAAAGGGCTTACTACTAATTGTATAACTAACTAGACTATTTTTTTCAATACTATAGTGCACTACAGCCTTTATTTTGTTTATTTATCGTAAAACCCCCGTCTTTTTGCTAACGTACAAAACTGCATTAGCGTAGATGCGTTAGCGTGTTTGGAAAAATCACTGAATCCTGTTGATTTGAATAGTAATCGTTTCTCACACTTTCAATGCAACCCTTCCATTCTGTTAAAGCAATGCTTTAACATATTAGTATGTATAGGTATATGGAAAAATGTTGTTAATTGATTAAAAAAATCAATTGAATTAATCAACTGTTATAAGTAATTGATAATTAATAATCAATAAGAACATCGATTAGGAATGCATTCTACTTACTGTTCACCTTTATCAATTAAAGGTAACATTTTCCCCTTTCTAATTAAATTAGACCAAATCGAACCCTGCATCACATCTCGATATTACACATTAATGTCACGCCACTGATTTCATATATGCACTACCATATGTATGTATATATTACCAAGAAATTTGAGGCTTGCTAGAATGGCGGAGGGAGGGGGGTAGGGAGAGGTCTATAGGTAGTAGAAGAAAGGGTGAATTTATCTCTAATAATGGGGAACCCAGCGGGGGCGGCAGCGGCGGGTATTGAAAGTTGAAAAGTTAGTCGGTGCGAAATCATCCGAGTTGAAGGTTTCGTTTCGTTTTCTTTCTCGGTTTGGTGTTGGTGTTGGTGTGTGTGTGCTTTATTCATACATATATGTGTAGTCATACCAATGTGAACGTAACGAAATGCGTCGCTTGCCGCCATACGACAAAAAGAATGTTTGTGCATGCATTGCTTGACCCCCAGGACGTCTGTCTGAATCACAGTTCTGAATTGTTTAATATAAAAGTAAAAACAATATATCTATTGATATAAATTATTTAGGTTTAGTGAAATATGTTAAATGATTAAATTGATGATATAGTGTGTTATTTGTTAATATCGATCAATTTCATTAAAGTGCCATATTTTCTATAAGGAAAAGAGAAAAACAAGAGCTGCTGCGACATGTTGTCTAAGCCCCAATGAAATACTAAAAATAATCAATTAGATGTATTACTAAAATATATGGGCAAAATACAATGGAATGTTACTTTAAATGAAACATTTAAGGTTTGATTAATAAAATTAATGAAAATCATAGTGTTCTGTGACACTATGATGAGTGATTATTAATTATTGGATTGTTTTTTATCTATCTGTGCAAAACAAACAATAGAAGAATTCGAGTGGGGTGGCTTAACGGGTGGGGTTTTTCATGCCACACACACACATATATATCAATATTTAATGAAATCATAACTACAGACAGATGAAAATCTGATTTGTAATCCGATAAAATGGTAAGTTTGAAAAATGTTTTCGAAATATTGTGTATGGTAAGTTTTTGTGTGAATACTATTTATTAATTTACCTATCTAAAAGAGGCATAATAATCGTGTAAAGTTTATCTAAAAAAGTGGTAGGCAAGAAAAACCGTTCAATTTGCTGATTTTCCTTTCTATTATAAATCTCAATGCGCTACTCAAAAATACGAAATAAAAAGATTTGAAACGAAAAACGTACGAAAATTTGTACATTTTAAGTTCGTCAAACGCAGAAATGGATTGGAAATGTTTGAGAATACATATTTTTATTAACAACAATAAAAAAAAAAAAAAAAAAAAATATGTATATGTACTTATGAGTTATGCGCTGTGCTAAAGAGAAAGAAAAGTATAGTGACCAGACCGAGACCCAAAGAGATTCAAGAGAAGATTCTTTTGTTGTTTGTCTTTTTCTTCAAACGGGTTTTTAACGATGAAAGAAGAACGTTTATACTATATTATACATAATGTATATATGTCTTTATATACCTATATGTATGTATGTATGTATGTAGTAGGTATGAAAACTCATCTTGTGGTGTTATAAACATCTATTCATAGTATAGAATGCATATAGTACATAGTTAGTTAGCTTCCTATGTTGTTATATACTATTTTATCAAACAATACATATACATATATATATCTATATATCTAGATATTATTGATAAACGATATTGAAGAGAGTCAGATTTAATTTTCATACATTATGTAGATGGCGCCCTACTTTATTGTAATGACAATTTAAAGTTTAACAGAATCAAACTGTTACATTACATAAGTATGTATATAACACCTAAATGAAAATACTCATGGGCGTCGAGTAAGGATAGTCGAGGACGCCTTGGCTCTTTCGCTGGGCATTCCCCAATCAAATGTGGTCATTTAATTCATTAATATTTTTTTGAATTTTATATTACACATATCTAATTTATACTTTATTTTATTTAGACCGTTACAACGGGTAAGGGCCGGTGGCTTAGTCGCCTCATCTACGTAAGGCGGCGACTGCCGCCCACCTCCACCACCACCTCCGTCCATTCATTTCCCGATTGTTGTTGTTCTTGTCATCGTTGCTGCAATCGACGCCGTCGTCGTCGTCGCCGCCGTCGCTGCCCAACTTCCCTGGAAGAAATTACTGCTGCTGCTGCTGCTGCTGCTGGTGGTGTTGGTGCTGCTGTAATTGACGACGATTATCTTTTATATCTCAACAATATGAGTCGCTCCTGGCCGTCCAGTTTTTTTAATTGTACCACCGCATTTTTTAGGTATTTTTGCCTTATGATTTATGATAACAACAAAAAATACTAATGATTGATTTGCCTCTCATTATTATTATTATTATTATTATTATTATTGTAGAACAACATTTCTAATCTTAGTTCTTATATTTGGATTTGGTGGTTTGCATCATTATCCCCACTATCAGAATAGTCGTCGCGCTGCTTTTTTCATTTTAGCCACTGCGGCGCCATCTAGTGCCCGATTTTATACTATACATTGGAATTCGACTAATCCAATTTTTCGAATTGATAACACTGACAATATTATCGATGTGAATCGAAATAATTTGAAATTTGAATACGATCAGGTCGGTTATGATGCTGCTTATTGATTTCTATTTATCTATGTTATTATAATAATTAATAATTTTTCCAGGCAAATTTAATATGCCCGGTTTATAGTCCGGGAACACGTGACGATGAGATGGAAAAATATATTATTTATAACGTATCAAAAGATGAATACGAAACATGTAGAATAACAAATCCAAATCCACGAATTATTGCCGTATGTGATAAGCCATATAAATTAATGTATTTTACAATTACATTCAGACCATTTACCCCTCAACCTGGTGGTTTAGAATTTTTGCCAGGTAAGAGAGAGGTTTTCTTTTTTAATCTAGTTGGAAAAAATAAAGTATGTATTATTTTTTTTTTTTTTTTTATATATTAATATATTTATTAAATTATTTTGCGCCTAATACACTGTACCATTTAGGTCAAGACTATTATTTCATTTCTACTTCAACATCGGATGACCTTCATCGACGAATTGGGGGCCGGTGCACGACACACAATATGAAAATTGTCTTTAAAGTTTGGGGTGTAGGCCCAATAGTCCCTCAAGCATCTCCACCTCTTACCCAACAACCATTTCTTCTATCACCGCCAGTACGGCCGACCTGGTGGCCAATTGCTCCTCCACACCGTCCGCCTGCCACTGTTTCAACAACTCAAACACTATCAAACAACAACAACAACAACAAGAATCCATTACAAATCACCACAATTTCTTCTGCAACAAAGAAAACGAAAAGTGGCTATAATAAATATCCACATCCCAATGAGGTAGTGAAAAGTGAGGAACTGACTGTGGAAGGTGACAGAAGTAGTGGCAATAGACTGGCCAATTTTCTAATAGACCGGTTTCAATATTCAGTGGTTCGAATCGATTTGATTTTAGTGTGTGCAATTTTTGTGGTACTGTGATGATTGATAATTTATTTTATAAGTAATATTTTTCTTTATCCAAGAGAAATGACGATAAAGTGGACTGCTAAAAGAGAGACGTTTTTTCGTTTCTCGTTATCGAATAAATAGTGATATGAGTATGTATTTTGAAATAACATTTAAATGTGGTATAAAATACATATGCGTATTAGGAAATAATGATAAGAAATTGAAATGTGAATTTAGGGAGTGAATCGATGGCCTACACAAACTAGTTAAAAATTGAATTCATTTAGGTGCATCATATTGGCGAGAAATAGCAGAGGGGGGGGGGGGAGCGAACAACAAAATTTACCTATCAAAAAGGTTTGTTGTTTTTCGTTCGTTTTTTTTTTTTTTTTTTTTCTTGAATCTCTTCAAAGTATTTATCGGAATATAGAGAAAAGACGTATAAAAAACAAAATCGCAACAATTACACAAGATTTCGTACATAATGCATAAAATATTTCTTTCTAGGAATTCACGTTCTCCCCCTTCTCTGTCCCTCTCACCCTCTCTCTATTATTATTGATCAAATATTTGCTAGGTTCAATGTTTAATTTGTATAGATTTAACGTACTTGGCAATGCCTATACTTACATATTGGCCCCAAGCGATTTCCAATGTCCCAATGAACATTTTTTTTCTCCCCTATTTATTTATTTATTTAATTTATTTTTAATTCGTATACACCGAAAACAATTATAATGATGATGATGATGATGATTATTATTATTATTATTATTAATCATTATCAGTATTATTCACACATACATTTTCACATTCATGGAGGATTTGATACATATTGTATGTAGCAGTATTGTTTATTCTTGAATATTTTTTTTTGTTTTACTTAAGTAGAGATATAATGTAGATGAAGAAAATCATAATTCTTTATCCCAGAACCACTATGCAAATATTAAGATAAAATGTTATATTAAGTAATGATAAACAAATGAAATAGTAGTAATAGTAGGTAAATAAATAGTATAAGTATAAAGAAGGGTACCTATATACTATATACTGCCTATACGAGTATATATTCGGATGATATTATTTAACTGGGCAAGTTAAATAATAATATGAACATGAATAACCAATGATGAGCTGTTTTCGACATTTTTTTTTTTTTTTTTTATAAATATACATACATACTAAGTACATAATATATTTGTATCAAACAGAAATAATTGTTTTAGTGTTTATAATAAGGTCACACTTTGTTTGACATAAAAAAAAACCAACAAATACTCAATAACAGTAGCAGTAAACAATTTCTCTTGCATTATAAATGAATAGAATTGTGCAAACTGATCGAAAATTTTGAAATTTGATTTATTTTTAACGATTCAAATGACATTTATTTCTATTTTACGTAAGTTACCAAACTCCATTAATCTCCTATTCAAAGCATATATTATGCATTGAAAATATAATTAATATTTCATTATTTGTCAATGACAATAATTGCACTTTGGATGACATTTAACGCCATTTACTCCACATTGACATCCACCGCTAGTGTCCCCTTTGCCACCAGGGCCCCACCTAGGGCCACGTGTTACCCAACAAATTTCCGTTTTGCACATTGAACATCTCAACCAGTCACAGCCCCATTTCTTCATTAATATTACCTATAACAGAGTTTTTATGCTCACTATTTTGCGTTTTCGATTTTTGTTATTGCGAATAACGACAACTTTAACAAAAATTGACGTTATTTGCCAGTGCAACTGTATTATAGTAGATTAGCATGCAATATGCAGTAGTTGTAAATTTATTATTTACTTTACAAGTTGGACAAGCAATTGCTTCGCCCTTTTCCACCATTTCCTGCAGAAAATCTATAGTTCTTTTCCCTTCCTCATCCGTTTTAGATTCATATTGCATTCGTTCTTGATATTGTTTGCAATTTAAGTCAGTGTGAATTGTCTGTTGAAATAATAACACAATTATGTGTTATATGTATTAGTACCGTACAGGATAATATTATTAATATTACCTACTGTACAACATAAAATTCTTATTATTATCATTATTAAATTGATGCCAATTAAAAATGTGACATTTGAAAAATGTTCGCGATAATTTGAATTCTTACTTGGCAGGTTAAACAATTCGTTTTTTTACATACAGGACATTTAAATTCATTTATGTTATCTTCGAAAATACACCAACCATTACAATCGGGTGTTTTACAATGGAACGTTTTTTCCATTTGATTTTCAGCTTGAGCAACAGATTTGGCCAGATGCTGTTCATATACTTCTTGTGTAACTAATGCTTTTATTTCTCTATCTTGTAATGGAATATTACAGGGATAATCATTGTCTCTGTAAAAATATGGTAACTACTTTATTAGTGATACTTTCATTTAAAGATCTGCGCATGCGTGTATAATGGTTTAAATAAAAATATTTAATTTATATAATAACCGAAATAAAGTTTAATTAAATAAAATGTTCGATTTTAATGCTTCGGCTCCGTTCGACGAGTATCGAGCATTACCGAAGACAAAATTAATTAAACAAACGACGTATTCGGATGGTTTTCAATAACTGCACACAGTGCGCACTGAGATTTGAAATAAAAATTTGTTAAACAATTTTTTATGTAAATTAACGAAAAAATTGTTTAACAAAACTCCCGGTAATTCAGAATATAGACAAATTTATGATCTCAGTGCACACCGAGTGCGGTCAGTGCGAGCCAATCGAATGCGCTAGAAATGACATGACAAGTTGATAAAATATCTTCCATAACACGACCTTTTTTTACAGCTTTAATAAAGAACTTTTAAAGTTTTATTTAAATAACTTTAAAATTCTTTTAATAATGACATTTTCCATATCTCTCTAAATTAAAATTAATAATAGTATTATTTGTCTTAATTATCTACCTATATGGACACTTAATTTCCGCATCATCTGCATATTCAATTGTTCTTGCTAAACATTCTTGACAAAATTGATGCAAGCATTCCCTAAGCGTGATGCCTTGATTAGGCCCAATATCGATAAAACAAATAATACATTGAAATTGTTCAACATTCCGAACTAAGTCTTCATTATCTAAATTTACCAATTGAAAGTAAGTATCATTTTTTCTTATCGGTTTTTTTGTTGACGCTGTTTTCGTTGCATTATTATTCAGTTTGTCAGGTGTGTTTTTTTTATTTTCAATTCGACGAATCGTTGCACAAACCGCACAAATATTACTCGACAATGGATTTAGTAATGTACATAAATGGCATTGCCATTCTTCTGCTTGTTCTAACTTGTAATCATGTGGATATTCTTTTGCTTTTGGTTCTACTATCGATTGTACATGATCGTTTTCTATTTTTTTCTTGGCACAATCATCGTTGCTATTCATTTTTTTTATATTGACGATGGGTGGGGATTCGAATAGTTCAATTTTTGATACTTTTGCTCGTATCAATTCTGTATCGGTACTTTTATACGAATTATTAGAGGAAGCGTGAATAGGAAATATGTTTGAATTAGCATTACATTTTGTTTTCGTTATTTTATTGATGTCCTCAGGGAAATGAAGAGGATCATCTGAAAATTTCGGAATCAAGTTAATTATTTTAGGGGCATTGAATTCTTCAATTTTTTTTCGATCGTCGGAATATATTCCAGTACCACTTGGTACTACTAATGAATCAATGAAAGTATCATCATCATCATCAGCTTTCGGCGATAATGGTGCGTATGTTTTTCGAGATGTCGTTGGTGTCTCCTTTGATTGTTTAGTGTCATTATTCGATTGTTGTCTGTTTTCTGAAATACTATATACATTTATACGACATTCAACCATTTGCTTCGTTCCAAATGCACTAGAAAACCGTCATTGTACCTGTTTTTCTAGTGGACCAATTGAAGTTTATATTTTTTTACTTCTAGTCGGTCGACTGAAAATGAACGGTTCCGTTACGGTTTTCGAGTGGGAAAGTTGGAACAAGGCTAATTAATATAAAAGGTAAAACATATATATATGTATAAATATTAGGAAATATAACATGCATGAAAACATACCTGGTGATACCAAATACAAAAATACTGAACATCCCTCAATTATTTTATGATCTTTTAATGTACTATTGTCATCATTAACTAAATTTTTACCAAGAATCCATCGCTGAACTTCAACGGGGATATCGAATTCTTCGGATATTTGTCGCTTTAATTCGGCTACAGATTGTTCAGCAGTAACATCAATTGGAAATGGTCCTCTATGTGATACTTTATCCTCAACGTACATTTCTATTCTAGAAATGAATTAGAGCGATGAATTATGTAACGCATTTGCTGAAAAAAAAAAAAAAAAAATTATTAGCTACTAACTGAAATCGTTTCTTTTCATCATCGCCCCCTAAAATTGAAACATTTGGACCAATTTTGTCGGATTTTTGTCTAATAACTGAACAATTCACTTTTAATTGTGCCAATTCTTTAGCAAAAATGGCCGCTTCAGTCATGTCACCTTTTCCGATTGCTGTTTCCAATCTTCTTAATAATCTATTAATTTCAACTGTAGCCATATTATTATTATTATTATTATTATTATTTGTCGTAATTTTAGTTGATGATGATGGTGTCGAGGAACTCGAATTTTCTTTGATTTTTGGCAAATTAAAAAATAGCGACAATTCATCGTTCTGCGCGAAATTTGCATAAAAATTAACTGGCGAATTTTCATTTTTACTCGAATAAATATTTTCAAAATCTTGCAATTGCATCGGCTCATAAGAATTATTCGCTTTATGTTGCTCTATTAAATTTTTAATAGATAATTGTGGCGTTAGTTTTCTTAGAATCGCATTCGTTTGAGCGGCCGATGATACTTTTAACGGTTGTTTCCGTGATTCAGCTGCTGCAGCTGCATCAGTTTTTTTAATTTTTATATTTTCGTAAATTGTTTGTGTTGATCCAATAAGAATTTCTTTTATTTTAGCTTCTTGTGTCTTACTAGTAGTACTGTTACTATTATTTAATTGTTCTTTGTTAATTGTAGATGGTGTGTTGTCCGCTTTGCTGCTGATGCAGCTTTCCTCTGGATTTTCCATAATTACACTAGTTCGGCTAGTCGGTTTTACTGATGACACGTCACTTTTTCGTTTTGGTAATGAATTTTTCATTTCAATTAGCATTTTTCGCAATTTTTCCCGTTCTTCTTTTTTATTATTATTATTATTATTAGTTCCATCTTGTACTACTGATGCATATTTAGTTTTGATTTCACCTGTATTCTCTGTTTTATTATTATTATTATTATTATTGTTATTGTTGTTGGGGAAAGCTGAAAAACCAATTTGTGTTTTGGAACGCTCAAATATTCGTACTTCTGTTGCAGTACTACCATTCGATTTGATTCTAATACGATTTTCATCATTCGATGATGAAGACGTGAGGGTGAAATCATCGAAATACGGCTTAATTGTTGAACAATTGTGACATATAATCCGCCAGTATTCATTATCGGTATGACATTTTGCACATTTCCAATTCTTTCTATTCAATTTCTTTTTACTGGCAGCGTCAACATTGGAATTTGTAAATTTAATGGCACTGGTGGCACTTTCCGATTTCATTAAAGCCACTGGAAATTTAATTTCGTCTTTTTTCTTATCAATTTCATCAATTCGTTTTTTATGATCTTCTAGTAATTGCACTTGACGTTGTTTCGTCTCATCTAAACTATTTTGCTTGCCAAAATATTTGTCTTTTTGCGATGCTGCACCGAAAACTGTTACTTTTGTTGCATTTGTAATTGCATTGAATTTCGCTATTAAATCTCGGGCAGATCGTCGTTTCGGTAATACTAAATGATCGTTATTATTATTATTATTATTATTATTATTTAATTTAGATGATTGCTTCGCTTCTTGAAATTCCGTTAAATTTACATTATTTTTTTCTAATTCAAATAATGGAGTGGTTGTTGTTGTTGCTTTAGTTTTTTGTAAAATTTCCGTTACCTCGCGATCTAATTCGCTGATGCTTGTTAAAAATGAGATGCCACTTTTTCGTTTCTCTTCTTTTTTCTTTTCAATTTCCATATTGTTCTTTTGTAAACAATCTTCGATTGTTAAATCTAATGTTGAATTTCTTATATATTGTATTTCTGGTAATCTAAATATAGATCAAATATACTCAATTAATAATTAAATAATATACCTATAACTAAACAGAACAGATAGTTAGTATAGTGTTCATACAAAACAAACAAATATAAATTATTATTAATATTTATTATGTAAATAAGTAAATTATAATCATTATTTATTAAGTATAGCGTGGCAACGTCGCAACATTTCTTTTCTTTAAATTATTGGTTTTATTTCAAATATACCCCTACTCCTCCATAGAATGCTTTGTAAAAATTGCTAGTAATTACCAACATATTAAAATTGAAATAAAATTTCAAATATCCAAGAAAAACCTAATGATGACGTCATACACACTACTCGTAAAGCACCTTTTTCCGATCAGTGCGGGAAAAAAAAACAGAAATACGTGGATAAAAATATTTTCAAATCATTAGATATTAGTATACAATTTGTTTATTAGTCATTCTCTAGCAATATTATTCGTTTTAAATTCACACAAATTTATATGGCACACACATAAAATAGATATATCAACCTTTCTACAGGTTCATTTTTATTTTCCTTCTTATTTAGTATATCCTTTGGTCCAGAACTTCTTTTATACCATGGCTTTGGCGAAACTGGGGGATCAGCAAAACTAGTTTTCGATGTCGAATGATTTAGGGCGAAATTTGAGGTGCTTTCAATTGTTTTTTTATTATCATTGTTAACATTCATTAGTGTTTCCTCTTTTACCGGTTTCAATACACCATGTTCAAGTTTTAAATAATCATTTGCTAAATTTTTCTTTTTGTCATCATTATCATTTGATTTTACTACGGATGGTGGTGGAATTGGAGCTTTGCTTTTCTTCGACTTTTTTGAATTTAAAGTTGATGATGATGATGATGATGAAATTTGGATATTGTCTGATTGAGTTAAATTATTTGGTAATTCAGGTGGCGGGGGTGCCTTTCGTTTACCTTTAACATGAACATATGCACCTGCTTTTTTCTCCTTTGATGATTCGCTATTTGTTCTATATGGAAGAAAATAATTTAAACAATTTACGAGAATAAGATATATATATATATATATAGATGCCAGATAATGTGCAATAAAGAGGAAGGTACCTTCGATGGGCCTGTTGACCTCCCGTATTCATGACACTCGTACGAGTCATTAATGGCAAACTTTTCGAATTTTCATCAACTATTTGTTCTTCTATAACAATTTTTTTCGATTTCAATAATGATTCGCCTGCTTGATGAAAGAACAGATTGTATTTTTTTCCTAGGGAAATATTTTTATCAGTTTCTCTTCTTTTATCACGCTGTTTCAATCGCGCTTTATACGTATCAGTTTCAGGACCTAAAATAAGTTAATAATAATCATAATTAAGACACAATGATTTCATTTAAATAGACAAGTAATCAATCAGTCCCTCTCAAAAAAAGAGAGAGAGAGAGAGAAAAAAAAAACAACAACAACATTTACCAATTTGTAAGCATTTATTTTCATGTAGTAAATTATCTTCGTACGCACTTGGTTGAATAAATGCAAAACTGGCAACTGTACCGACACTCTTATTTGATGCTAAACTATCTAAACTGCTACTATTCGATGAACGTGATGTTGAACCATCGTTAAATGACTCTCGCGATCCAGATTTGAACCATTTGAAAAAGGCAAACAGGCCGCTATTCCTTTTCAATGCAAATTTTGGATCGGTGCCAAGACTTTGTTCTGATGAGGAGGGTGGTTGATCCGATTGTGAATTACTCATCATTTATGTATATGCATCTACTTCTTTTATAATGATGATGATGATGATGCTGAAGGTCCTGCCGCCAATAGCAAAAGTCAACCAATCACAGTCTGAAATTATTTATATTTATGGACAAAGGGTGAGTATAATTAACAGTAATAATTGATAGGTTCCAGTTATAGGGCCAGCCTAGTTTTATAAACTAAACAAGTGCCTTATAGTTGCAATGCTCAATAATGTGCATTTGATAAATTAAAACAATCTTTGAAAAAGATTTAAAGAATCGAAACAGCTGTCCAGTTGAGAAAATCAAAAAAGAATTAAAAACAGAATAGAAAATGCAAAAAAGTGAAGTGAAACTATTAAAAACTATCTTTTTGTTTAGAAATTTATGCATATTGGATCTATTGAAAATTATATTGTAGTATATTCTTAAAAAAAAAAAAAAATCAAAATATAATTTTTCTATATTCTCTAGGTATCATCCGTCAGCTTCCGCTTTCTATAAATAAAATTTGGATTTTTATTTTTTTTCTACAGTTTTTTCTTCACTCTTTAATATATATCTATAGAATTATGGAAATAGATATACCTGATATAGCATTTAATAAATAGATTGATTGAGTAGGTAGTGTTACATGTCGATTTATTAATAGTTACATTCGTACATTTTTTTAAATGCTCATCATTTCGCAATGAGAAAATTACAAATGGAATTTGTAATAAAAAAAGAAAATAAAAATATAAAATCTTATAGGTAAAACAAAAGCATTATAACTTACCATTTTTTTTTTTTTTTTTATCACAAAATCATAATGAACAGACATATATATGTATCGCTATCATAGTTAAATAAATCCTAATACACCTACTAAATTTTCGTAGAACATTAAATTGTTTTCGGAAAAAATTAATTGGGAATAAGACAAAAAAAATATTTCTAAATAAAATTTAGATGTTAATAGACAATCAACATGCGACACTGAAAATGATTTTTCAGTATTGTATATAGTAGTAGTAGTAGTAGCAGCTGACATTACGTTTTTCTTTTATTTGATCGTTTCGAGTCGATTTTCGAAACGTCGCGACGCCGGTTGCTAAAATTAAATCTCATTATTTGTACGGTACGTACGTAGCTATTCAATTCAATATATGTATATATGCACATAGGAGTTATATATTCAGTTGCGATAGGATTGTGTTCATGTGCATTTAGACTACAGGCAGCCGGACTGCGACAGTCGAGATTTTGCGCAGCCACTGCTTTATTATTATTTTAATAAACCAATTGTGTATTGTGCTCGTTAACTACAGGCAGTTTATATGTCAAATCCCAACTTGTACGGGCTGCGCGCAACCCGTGGTTTCCGCAGCCAGAGATTTTTGCACGTGCGTAGTGTACCGATGGTCTTAGTTTAGTTAGAGTTTTGAGTTCATTTAATATGTGTTTTTTGTGAAACAACGTGTAACAACACACAGTTTCATATAATAAAACTAGCTCACTAAATCTTCATAAATCTTATTTATATTCTTATTTTATACAATTTTGTTTGGGCATTGGTGTTTATTTTGCAAACAACAACTCATGCAGAATAACAGGTATTTGGAAACGGTTTATTGACTATTTTAAAGACTGTAAAGGGAATTTTCATGGCTCTCAATTCAAGTTTCTGTCATTTTTTACCACCATGTCTTTCTACTACCATCATAAAGTTTATTATGATTTTATAAATTTGGCAGCAGTGTATCTGAATTCTTTTAAAGGTATGCGCGCGCGCAATCGCCTGACATTTGACATGTTGAACAATGTAGATGCAGCATGCATGCAGCGCATTTCAGTCAAGAACAAACCTTAGATTTTTGTGTTTTGGTTAGATTTGCTTTCGAATAAAAAGATTTTATTTCTTTTAAAATTATTTAATTTATTACGGATTGCCGTTGTTTATATGATGGATACCTATATTTAACATGTGAATAATACATATCAGTTATGGATGTTTTGAAATCAGAAATTGAAAGGAAGAGGAAGGAACTAGAAAAAAATGATTTGCTAGTAAGTATTACACACTAATTCAGCTACAAATTTATTGTGTAATAAACAGAATCAAATATTATAGAAACCTCAAAAAAAATATTTTAAAAGAGCAGAACTTAGCGCAAAGGAATTGGAAAAATACAAAGAAAAACATAATTTTATAGTGGACTCAACTACAGTATTGTCGGAAACAGATGGAGGTATTTTCATATCTATTTTGTAGTATTTGTGCCTCGTACCACTACAAATAACTTACAGTTAGCATAATTTTGCAGTTGACAAAGTTGAAAATAACATAAAACACAATATTCTACCAAGACATGAAGTAATAACTAAATTAAGGGATCGTGGCGAACCTATTTTTTTATTTGGTGAATCTGAATTAGATGCTTTTCAACGATTAAGGAAATCTGAACTTCTTGAACCGGAATCAAATAAAGTATATATGTTATAATTATATTCTTATGCGGTAGTAGAGTTTTGGAAAATTTTAAAATTGATTTGATCACATCATATTTAGCACTTGCTAAACAGAAGGAGTAAATATGCGTGAATCTGGCAACTCTGTAATCAATTATACATGTCTTATTTGCGACAAAAAAAAAATGGCCGACATTTATTAAATATGAATATGAGTTTTAGGGCTTCCGCAATGATTTGCAAGCAGCAATGGAACAGGTCGATCAAGCATATTTAAATGAATTATTAAAATCGAAATCTTCAGAAACTGAAGAGAAAAAAGATATAAACATTCAAGAGCCAATAATTAGTTACGATGAAATCTATTTGATGAGTAAAAGAATGGGTAGGGGAAATCGGGAACACGATATGAAAACAATTGTCTGTTTTATACAGTTAATTTTAAAAAAATGGAATGACCAATTAAAAGAAAGAACATCAGATCAGAAAATTTCGACAAAAGGGAAAATCCAAGGTGCAACTTGTGCACAAACTCAAGTTTATCTTAAACCATTATTAAACAAATTAAGGAATTTCACTCTTCCAGATGATATTTCAGATAGTCTTACGGAAATTGTTGTGCATTTGTTAAATCGAAATTATTTAAAGGTAGATACTTCGATGAATTAGATCAATTTCGAATACCAAATTCGAAACAGTTTCTTTGAGTATGCAAATCGTATTGTTTTTTTTTTTTTTTTTTTGTATAGGCCAGTGATGCTTATCTACAAATGGCCATTGGCAATGCTCCATGGCCTATAGGTGTAACCATGGTAGGTATTCATGCGAGAACTGGTCGCGAAAAGATTTTCTCAAAAAACGTAGCCCACGTGATGAACGATGAAACTCAACGGAAATATATACAAGCATTAAAAAGATTAATGACTAAATGCCAGGAATATTATCCTACCGATCCTTCAAGATGCGTTGAATATCAACCTGGTGGTTCCGAATTAATTTAAAATTTCCGTGAAGATATTTCTTAAATAAAATGTATTTTAATGATAAAAATTAATTAAAAAACAGAATATATGTATATATATATATATTATTTTTTATTTGGTTTTCCAAGTTCAATCGCCTTCAAGGTCGATGCTTGAATGGCATCCATAATGCTTCCCCTGTAAAATGTTGTTGATGACATGATAATCATTGCGAATCGAACAATGTGAACATATTTACCTGACACCTCCTTTTTCCAAGGCATGTATTCCAGCAATAGTTTGTCCACCAGCTGAACAGACTTCATCTTTTAACTGTCCCATATGTTTATTCGTTTCTAAAACCATTTTGGCTGCACCGAGTACAGTTTGGGCAGCAAATTTCGTGGCAACATCTCGATGGATGCCCATTTTTACTGCACCATCAGATAGAGCCTCAATGAATAAATACACCTAGAATGTTAAACTTTGTCATATGCTCGTTTCACATTTTTTTGCATGTGAAACAAGTTCTATTATTTAGAGAAATATATATTATACAAATGCTGGTCCACTAGATGAAAGGGCTCCAGCTGCATTTATCATATGCTCCGGCAACATTTCGCACATTCCAGTTAATTGAAGCAATGTTTCCATCAGTTTCAAATCATCTTGGGTGGCTTTCGTTCCTGGACAATATACAGTACAACCCTCGCCCACTAACATTGGTGTATTTGGCATTATTTTAATTACTCTACTGCCATTAAATTTTGATAACATCTGTATTATGTAAAAAAAATATAATATTAAGAATAAAGAGTTGCCAAGTTAATTCATACGAGTATAATAAACAGGAACACCATACCCCCTCTAAATCATTTATAGTAATTCCGGCAAGAATTGAAACAAACAGTTTGTTTCTTATGTCGGATGCTAATGGACTTTTATACATATTCTCTACAGCACCCTGTAATATATGAGGTTTAACAGCTAGAAAAATAATATCTGCCTCTTTGGCAATGATTGCATTATCAGTGTAAACATTCGCGCCCAAATTTTTCCACGATTCTAAATTTTTCGGGAATGGGCTGGCTACATAAATTTGCGAATAATCGACTAAACCTGAAAAGGGAAAAATGCAATTGTTACGCACCGCGAAAATAACGATTGGAAATTAAACGGGATGATTGTCACCTTTTTGCTGAATGCTTTTACAAATACTTTTCGCCATTGCTCCATCCCCAATAAAACCTATTTTATGATTTATTTTTACAAATTGTAAAGCGCTAATACTGAAGTGTTTCTTTGGTTGCATAAAGTTTGACAGTAATCTAAAAATTTAATACCTTGATAAATATTTAAAATGTGAAGACTTTTTTAGTAGTGCTAGGCTAGGATTGCACCAATTAAGTATTGGTATAAAATCAATAACATTGAATCTGTTTTAATTAATTTTTTTGTTTTTATTAAATAGACATTTATAAAACATAGAAATAATTACTAGGTAGGTACCTAAAATTAAATATTTGGTTTTATTATTTCTTTTATACTAAAATAAAATAATAAGGAACTAAATGGTCATTATGAAAAATTTAAATTGAAATATTAGCAGTTTTCCTTTCGTACAGAACCGAACAGATTTATTTTCCGTTCACAGTTCTGTGTTGTTCATAAAAATATAATTTTCAGTTACAATTCACTGAAATGAATGTAATACGAAAAATTCAATTCGTTAAAACGCGAAAGAAAAGTATTGCCAGTATTGCGCAGGCGCACCATCACAGTTAACTATAGTATATGCGCCCCCGTTTCCAAATTATCGTCGATGAGATTCATTTCTCGTGTCTTAATTGATACATAAATGTTTTACAATAAATCTTATACTGATAATGTATATGAAAAATACAAATACACTTGTAAAGTTTTTACCAGTTTACCAGTTAATAAATTACAATATATTTTGGCAAATGATAAGCTTAGATATTTTCCCCATTATATTAAAAAGAAACATTACATACATATGTATATAAAAACAAAATATATTGCAAACACATAATGATGCTGAATTTTACGAAAGTGAATGATGCATGCATGTTGAAAATCACCTGAATATCTTTCAATATAATTGCAAATGCGACGCATTTGCCCGAAAATGTGAAAATGGCGTCAATTTTCTTACAAGCACAAACTACAAATTCTGTACGATAATTAATGATTTTTTATACATATATATATATATATATATATATGTAGATAAATGGGAGTACGTATTACATAATTTACATTCACACACACAGAAAATAATATTAGGTTCTTTACAATATTATTTATCATTATTATTTTATTGTCTGTATTTTATGTTTCAAGCATCATATTTTCATGTATGTCAAATAATTTTTCATAGATAGCTCGAAAACATGGTCGATCCAATGGTTTTTGGGCCCAACAACTTTTCATTAAATCGTAAATATCGCTCGGTGTATTTTCTGGCGACGACATAATGTTCCCTTCTTTTAAAAATGTAATCACTTCCTCATGGGTTTTACCATAATACGGTTGCAAAGCAAATGAGAAAATCTCCCATAAGCAAACACCGAATGCCCAAACATCTGTTTCCGATGTATATTTATTATATAATATACTTTCTAATGGCATCCATCTTACCGGTATTGCATCCCTATCAGTTCCTTTATAATAATCTTGTAGGTAAATTTTTTGCGATAAACCAAAATCGGCAATTTTCACAATCATTTCATCATTAATTAAACAGTTCCGTGTTGCAAGATCGCGATGTACAAATTTTCGATTTGATAAATAAACCATTCCGGAGGCAATTTGAATAGCAATTTTCACTTGTTCAATATAAGTTAATTGGAAATCTTTATATATTTCTTTATCGGTAAATTCACCACTGATTACACTACGCACTACATAATTAGTTGGCGAACACTGCCGTAGAAATTCATTTAAATCACCACGTCCCATATATTCGAATAATAAACACATTGGTCGACCAATGGCGCAAACACCTAATAAACGTACAATATTCGGATGATCGAATTCGGCCAATAGGCATGCTTCTTTTTCAAAATCCTCTTGCATATCTTCGGTAGCATCGTCTTTTAACATTTTCACAGCCACCAATGTGAAATCTTCACCACTTATTAATCCAGGTGCTTTAGCTTGAAATACACTGCCGAATGCACCCTGACCTAAATCACGTAGATAAATTATATCGTTACGGGGATACTCTAATTTTTCTAATTTCGGATTTAATTGTACACCGTGTCGATGATACTGTAAATTACTCGGTAATTTATCTAAATCTATATTAACATCTTCACTAACTGGTGCACTATACCCTAACAGTCTTCGTTTGTACAAACGATGACATAAAAGTATTAATAAAAGGCAAACGATGATTAATAAAAGACCCAAACAAGAAAGGACAATTAGAAACGTTGGAGATAGATATTCCTCCATTTTTATACCAGGTTGTGTTTGATCGCCGCTTCCATCATTCGATGATGAATTCGGACATCTTGGAATATTACAATGTTGCCAACGAATCGATTTATCCATTGTAAAACACCAGGGTCGCTTCTCTTCACCGCCAGCATTTCTACAATAGTTACTGGCATTTTTCAATTCCATAAATACATCTGGTGGTGAATTATGCTCTTGGGGTTCTTGAGAATCCCATCGCTGACATGGTATACCATCTTTTGTTACATTAACTTTGCCTTGATAATAACGCCCCTTGCCATTGATACAATCGTGCGTAATTTCCGCATCTTTCATTTCAGTTAGACCGGCATACGAACAGACGGATGTTGATTTTTTCGCTTCTCGATATTTTGGTAAGTTATTACAATCTGGTAAACGAAAATGACCTCTCGATTTAAAATAGAAACCATTCGTATTTTTATCTTCAATTACTGCCCATTCTTTATAGCAAAATAATTCTCTAACAGCAATACAATCTTCGTAACATAATGGAAGTGGTGCGGATACATTACATTCGGGAAATGCATAAACACAAAGCATCTTTTCAGCAGCACTACGACATGGCTCCTCAAAGTTTGAAATCATTTCATTCCATAATGCTTTTGTAATTTGTTCATTTTCAAAACCGCCGGAACTATTGAAATAAATTAATTTCGTATGATCAACGTAGTTTTTACAGATTTCGCCATGGTATAAAGTGCAATATCCTTCTGCATTCACTTTGATGCCATTAAATAATAATAACATGAATAATAACACAAAACCAGTACAACTCCAAACCCCAGTCATCATGACTGCTTATATGAACTTAATTCTTTATTATTCTTCTTTGCATTGTACTTTACTCAATTGATAGTAGTACTTATTGAATAATATAAAAAAACTGTTTAATTATTTTAAAAATTTATTGGGGTTGCTCTTTTATACAGGATGCATCATAAATAAACATAAACTGTGAGTAAACTGTGACCTGTAATCATTGTGATCGTAAGTTAGTTTTCGGAGAATTTGACGTAAATATTTAAAAAATTGGCAATGAGCGAAATGTCAATCTGTTCTTCTTTTGAAATTTTCTGGCAAACCTTTAAAATGGCAATATTATTTATTTCTTTTCTTTTGTTTTAAGTTTCGTTTATTATTATTATTTCAATTATTTGCAATGTAATATAAATAAAGTAAAATACAGTAAATATAAGATAGGTGACAACTCTACCTGTTGTAGGTGCTCTTTAAAAAAGAAAAGAAAGAGAGAAAAGATTAAGAATCAAAGAAACCGCTTTCGTCTCTTTTTTTAAGGTGGACGAAGGCAGGACTGAACATTTTCATTTGAATTTATTTTTAATATGCCTTCGTCCACTTTCAATATAGCTGTATAATTTTATAAAATTTATACTTGGATCCAATATTTTTTTACCAATGTTTTCAATTTGTTTATTAAGTTGATTTTCATTTTATTAATTATTTATTCTTTTGCATTTTGTATATTTGCAGTTTTGTTTTTTTTTGTATTGCATTTGCACAAAAAGCAAATAAAGAATTATCTCAACTTCGGATTTAGAGAGCAAGAAATTAAATATTTTAAAAATAAATAGTGGTATTATAACTATTACTATTATATTATTGGCAAAACAAAACATTGACAAGTTTAGAATGGATTAAATAAAAAATATGTTAAGAGCTAGGTGCTAAAAAGTAAAAACCAGTTAATTTAAGGGACCTATTAAAAAATATACTGTCCTCTTATACCACAAATAGAAAAATAAGTGAAGTAAACATATAACATAACATAACGGCTGCTAATTTAAGAATATTTACCTGCTTGTTAATATGTGCTTAGATAAATAAATCATTTTTCTTCTGTTCATGTAGCGCATAAATAAATTATATATTTAAATTTTAAATATAGATCGAATGTGACATTATAGAGGTGCGTTCGAGAATCGAATGTGTTTAAATCAAGCTCCAGAAAATTTTCTAGGAACTATTGATTGATATATCGGAGCTTATTCAAGGCCTTAGACCTTAGTATGATTATAATTTATAATATTGTAAAAGTATAGTTATGATATATGATTAATAATTTAATAATAAAATTTATAAAATAACAGAACAATACAACTATCTAATTGTAATCTGCTATCACTGTTCTTCATAGATCATCAATAGAAAATTAAAAATTTACTATTGACAACAGACAGCTGATTGTCAAACATTTAGAAAGGAAACAAAGGCTTTGTTTCTAAAACAAAAAACAATGAATAGAAACGATAGTCATGACTCAGATTTTAGGTAATATAAAATAAAAGTATATTTTATAAAATAGAAGTAGAAATTTTCAGTTTTTTTTTTGTTTGTTTGTTTTAATATCCCATGTAGATATGGACAACCGCGGTGTAATATTTGAAGTAATTGCTGCACGAATTTCGGAAGAAATCAACGAAAAAAAACATGTAGTTTATACGTTACAAATAAGATATTTATCGGAGGGCAGTGATGATTTAAATCCATCAATCATTGAACGACGTTATACACAATTTTTAAATCTTTATAATGCATTGAAAAAAGACTATGCAACACTATTAACAAATGTAACATTTCCAAGACGTGCTCTAACTGGAAATTTCGATAGTGATTTAATATCATTTAGAAGTACGAAATTTCAGTTGTTAATGAAACTTATATGCAGTGAAAGTAAATTGAGATTGTCGACAGCGATGCAAGTATTTTTACAAGAACCAGAAGTGAATATTGCTCGTGATATGGTGATTGAAAAGAAATTTGCGGAAGCAACTGAAATATTAGAAAAGCAATTTAAATTATTAAATAAGGTATCGTAATATATATATATATAGTTTTAGATTATTTAGAATATGTATGTATAACATAATGTTCAGAGCAATTTGCAGTATACTTTTGTGCAAATTATGGAATTAACATAGCAATTTGATTGTAGGTTTTCTTAGATCGATCACCAGTGGTACTTACAACACTATGCCGTTTAATTGTTTGTTTGGTACAAATGCCAGCACAAGCGCATAATTTAAAATGGGCTGACTTAGCATTATATCGATTTAACGGCGTTAGGTGACTATTACAAATAATAAGTACTTTTCGTGATTAGATAGCAGATGTAATTTAATTAAACAAAATATAATAATTGATTTGTAGTGACAGTGATCTACTTGAATTATATGTTCCATTGATACATGCCTGCATTAAAATGTATTCAGCAAATCAACAATATACAGGAGACTTGAAAGGACAATTAGAAGATTTTCGTAGACAAGGTTTAGTTAATCTGGATAAAAATACAGACTTACAATCTCTTGTTTGGCCTATGGATTCTAATAAAGCGAGTATAGCTGCACCAACGGCAACTACTCATACACATGCATCATCTACCAATATGCTATTGCCATTAATTTTACCATAGATAGTTCATGTAGGAATATGTAGTTTCTTTAAGGTCTGAATATATGTATGTATCCTTATTAGTGCCAATAGATTTTACATATACTATATATGTGTTTCAGAAAGGGCCAGAGAATGATCTCAACAAATTCTCGATTAAATATTTTTTTTAATTAAACGTTTCTACTTAGACTGTTGTTTTTATGCATTTTTTTTTTTTTTTCTTTTTTTGGTCTAATGGACCATATGATATTCATGTATGATATACATAGCTAAATATAGGTTTTATGCATTTAACATTTTCAATTTTGAATAAAGGTGATATATAAAAGATGTATTTACAAATAAATTGTAAAAGTAAATTCGTTTTGTTTTTTTTAAATAACAGGAAAATAAGTTTGGTTTAGGGAAATTTTTATAATCCTAGAAAAGAAAGCATGACAAATTGATGGTGAATTCCACTAAATAAAAAGTATGGAACTAGTTTCGTACTGCAACTATTAGATTAATAGATTTACTTTTAAAATAAATAAATAAATATTGCTCGTATATATATACTTATCATTAGTTTAATTTTTAGGAATTTAATTATTTATTAAATTTTAATACACACTAATTATTACAATTTCTCTTTAATGTCTTCATGCAATGTTTTTTTTTTGTTTTTTTTTTTTAATTGTATTTGATTTGATTGACTATTTGACTAGTATTTGTTGCAGTGCGAAACTAGTTCCACCCTTTTTGCCCAAGGGAATTCAGCATAAGTGTTGGCGAAACTGAGTAGCGGTTAGTTTAGTTTAATTGACTTTGAGGTTATAAATCAGTTCTTTAAAAGTGCTTTATGGTTTTGTGTTTTAAGTTTCTTTTAAATTAATAGTAAGTGTAAATGATAAAATGTCGAATATAAAGTTGGATACGGAAACATTCCATAGAAGATTAAAAAAATTACATAGTTTTTGGCAAAAATCGAAAAATGGTGATGGTGATTTTGGCGGCATTGATGCCGAGTACGTTAAAACCTTATCGAAAGTGGATGCTTTAGTGGCAGCAATTGGAAAAGACGATGAAATTGTTTATAGTAAATCGGCTTCTTTACAAGCATGGCTTTTGGGTTACGAACTTACCGATACAATTGTATTGCTTACCGAAAAAGAAATTTATTTTTTAGCGAGTAAAAAAAAAATTGAATTTCTTCGTCAATGCGAAACTGAAGATGAAAATCAAGTAGTGAAAATGAAAGTCGTTGTACGGGATAAGGAGAAAGATTCAGCAAATTTTGCAACACTTTTAACAGCAATAAAAGCAAGTGGAAATGGAAAAGTATTGGGGCATTTTCCAAAGGATCATTATACTGGACAATTTATGGATGGCTGGCGTAAAGCTTTGGAAAAAGCCAATTTCGATATGATCGATATTAGTGCACCAATTGCTTATATAATGGCGCCGAAAGAAGATTTAGAAATTTCCTTAATGAAAAAAGCCAGTATGGTCACTGCCGATGTATTCACGAAATACCTTAAAGATCAAATAATGGAAATCATTGATTCTGATCGAAAAATCAAGCATAGTAAATTGGCGGAGGGTGTCGAGAATGCAATTCAAGATAAGAAATATGTTTCTGGTGTTGACGTGAATCAAGTTGATATGTGTTATCCGGCAATTATTCAATCTGGTGGTAATTACAGTCTTAAATTCAGTGCTGTTAGTGATAAAAACACATTGCATTTTGGCGCAATTATTTGCTCATTGGGAGCAAGATTGAAATTGTATTGTTCAAATATTGTTCGTACATTATTGGTCAATCCAAACGATACTATACAAGAAAATTATAGTTTCCTTTTACAATTGCAAGATGAGCTGATTAAAAAATTACAAGCCGGTGTGAAATTGTCGGAAGTTTATGAGACAGGTGTGGCGTATGTAAAAAAAGAACGATCCGATTTGCTTGATAAATTAACTAAAAGCTTCGGTTTCGTTATGGGAATTGAATTTAAAGAAAACACTTTAATGATTGGCCCAAAAACAATGACCACAGCACAAAAAGGTATGATTTTCAATTTGAATGTTGGATTTAGCAATTTAGTGAATAAGGAAGCGACAGAGAAGGAAAGTAAAGTGTATGCACTATTTATCGGTGATACAGTAATAGTAAATGAAAATCAACCAGCCACTGTACTAACAGCAATGAGTAAGAAAAAGATAAAAAACATTGGGATATTTTTAAAAGAGGATTCCGATGAAGATGAGGAGGATTTACGTGATGCGAACAAGGAGAATAATAAAAATGGAGATGATTTAACAGGTGGACGTGGAGCACGTCGAACAGCTGTACTCGAATCGAAATTACGTACCGAGCATACATCCGAGGAGAAGCGTAGAGAACATCAAAAGGAATTGGCAGTGCAATTGAATGAAAAGGCAAAACAGCGTTTAGAGAAACATGGTGAAGCGAAAGATGTGGAGAAAGTTCGAAAAAGTACTGTATCCTATAAAAATATAAATCAAATGCCTCGCGTTCCAGAAATTAGGCAACTGAAAATTTACGTTGATCAAAAATATGAAACGATCATTTTACCTGTTTATGGTGTTACGGTACCATTTCATATTTCGACAATTAAAAATATCTCACAATCGGTAGAAGGGGATTATACGTATTTGCGTATTAATTTCTTCCATCCAGGTGCAACTATGGGAAAAGATGGTAAATATTTTCGAAAAATTTTAATATAATAATATAATATACTTCTTTTCATTTTTTTGTTTTTTTTTTTTTTTTTGCTTATTTTCATTTCAGGATATTTTCAAAATCCCGATTTAACTTTTGTAAAAGAAGTAACTTATCGCAGTAGCAATACAAAGGAACCTGGTGAAGTTATAGCACCATCATCGAATCTGAACACGGCTTTTCGTTTAATTAAAGAAGTCCAACGGAAATTCAAAACACGTGAAGCTGAAGAAAAGGAAAAAGAAGATCTAGTTAAGCAAGATACTTTAATTTTATCGCAAAACAAGGGCAATCCGAAACTAAAAGATTTATATATACGACCGAATATTGTAGCGAAACGTATGACTGGCAGTCTTGAGGCGCATTCAAATGGTTTTCGCTACACTAGCGTACGTGGTGATAAAGTCGATATTCTTTATAATAATATAAAGAATGCGTTCTATCAGCCATGCGATGGTGAAATGATTATTTTATTGCATTTCCACTTGAAACATGCAATAATGTTTGGTAAAAAAAAACATGTCGATGTACAATTTTATACGGAAGTTGGTGAGATTACAACCGATTTGGGGAAGCATCAGCATATGCACGATCGTGACGATTTAGCTGCTGAACAATCTGAGAGGGAATTGCGCCATAAATTGAAAACAGCTTTTAAAAGTTTCTGCGAAAAGGTACAATTCATAATATAAATCAATTAATTTCGTTATATTTCATTAATTATTCATTAATAATAATCCGATCATTTTTCAATTGCAGGTCGATATTATAACAAAACAAATAATCGAATTTGATACACCATTCCGCGATTTGGGTTTCCCAGGCGTGCCACATCGTTCAACTGTACTATTACAGCCAACATCCGGATGTTTAGTAAATCTAACCGAATGGCCACCATTTGTTGTTACATTAGAAGATGTTGAATTGGTTCATTTCGAGCGCGTTCAATTCCATCTGAAAAATTTCGATATGGTTTTCATTTTTAAAGATTATCGTAGAAAAACATCGATGGTCAATGCTATACCAATGAATATGTTAGATCATGTTAAAGAATGGTTGAATTCATGCGATATTAGGTTAGATTCATCAATTAATCAAAAAAAATAATTAGAAGATTTTTCAATAGCTGTTTGTTAAGTTCCACTAATTATGCATTGCACGGTCATCTAGATTGGTTGGACTATAACAAAATTGTTATCTTGTTAGAAATTGTGGACATCCAGTCTCATATGTATATTTCATTTTATATTTAGATATTCTGAAGGTGTTCAATCATTGAATTGGGCAAAAATTATGAAAACTATTACCGATGATCCGAAAGAATTTTTTGAAACTGGTGGCTGGACATTTCTGGATCCTGAATCCGATGACGAAGTGGTAAATTATAACAGACAAACAGAGTTGTATAGTTGTACTTAGAGAGAAATGTAATTTTCATTTATAGGAAGAAGAAGAAAGCGATGATGAAGATGAAGCCTATCACCCATCAGATATTGAATCAGCTTCAGAAGAAACTGATGAGGATTCTGAGTATAGTGAAGGCGATACGGAAGAAAGTGATGCATCGGGTGATGACGATTTAGGTACAATCACATTTACATAATCGCCTTCGGCGCTCTAAATTTGATTTGTTTTTTTATTCAGGATCTGAAGAAGAATCTGGCAAAGATTGGTCCGATCTTGAACGTGAAGCAGCTGAAGAGGATCGAGAAAGGAATTATGAGAATTACGATGATAATAAAAGTAAAAATAAATATGCTAAAGACAAACATAAAACATATAGCAAAAATGATAAACATTCGTCGTCGTCAAATAATAAACATAATCATAGCAGTAACAGCAGCAGCAGAGATCAAAAGAAAGGTAAATAATGTCCATACTAAAAGTTACGAAAATATATAGAAAGTGTATATTTGGCGGGCAGTTCGGTGAGTTTTTGTCGAATCGTAGAATTTGGTTACATTTGGTATTATTTAGATGTATATAATATAATATGTATATAATATGATATATTAATGGTTTTATGGTATCATTGATACTAATACCATTATAATAATTTGTTATAATTTTAAATCTTCTAATCCCATCAAATGTCCAAATTCACTGCCGAATATACAGAAAACTCCCCGCCGAATATACACATCGAAAAATATATGATTATAACCTCAAAATCTGTATAAGCGCGTGCTTACAAATTTACATACATACATTTTAATTTTCAGATAACAAAGACAAAAGTAAAGATCGTCATCATTCCTCTACGTCAAATTCAAAGCATAAATCTCCACTGAAAGATAAGAGTAGCCATCATAACAGTAAGTCTTCTTCCTCAACTCATAAACGGAAACATGATAATAGCGATGATAGGCATCATGCAGCTAAAAGATCTAGAAAATGAAACTGTCGTCAGTTGTGACGACTCTTTTTTGATCTTAACGAGATAAATTAATAATAATTGGGTTTGATTTTTTCATTTATTCTGATATTACGTCATTTTATATTTTTGTTGTAAACATTTTATTATTGCTCCTATGATATTATTTTTGACAGACTGGCCTCTATAATTACATTATTCTTATTTCTATTATACTAATTTGAATAATCAAAAATAAGATACCGATCAAATCACGTCTCGTCTCTTCTATAAATTATAATATATGTTTTATTTCCCCTACATTTTTTATACTATATTACCTAAGGTAATAAATAAATGCATGCTAAAATTATGTAATTAGTACTAATTGTGGATTTGTACTAGATTTTAACAATAATTATTATCATTCGTAAGTATTATTAAAGTTATTATCTCAGGGGGTTGTATTCATTAATTTGAAATTTCTGGATCAAAGCGGGAATTTTTAATTACCACGTGTGCAAATACGTAGAGGGCGCGCCTGCCCCTAAAACCAGTTTTCATTGTTCAATCAAGTTCTTTCGAGCATAATCCTCAAATGTGAATATTTTTTATAGGTTTAGGCTACAGAAACAACAATACAATAAGATTTAAAACGTATTTGTAATTTGACTTTGTACAATTTTTCATTTTTTCTATATAAAACTACACTAAAATTATTTTTTCATTATAATTAATTAAATATGATTAAACTCCGAGCGGTTGTATTTTACTAACAGTTTATTAAATGACAGTATTTTGGTGCCAAATGATTTTATGTAAAATGGGCATGGACAAAATGTTTAAAATCAACAATAATTCACTCTCCCCCCCTTCTCCTAAGTGAGAATTTAATTTAAAAATACAATCAATACTATTTAATCTATCAATCATCTTCTACCAGTAAATCTTCCTCGTCCGGCTCGTGAAGGAGCAGCAACAGCAGCTGCATTATTTGTTTCCTCTGTAATTACTTCATTTGTGCTTGATTTCCCCTTTTTGCTAAAACGATTATTTCGTCCAGATGACGTTGATGGTTTTGATTCTTTTTCACTTGTCGTAACATCGGAAGCTGGTGATTCTTGGACGCTATCTCTAGGTGCTGCTGCTGCTGCTGCTGGTTTGCTTTTGTCTGCGAGAAAAAAAAATTCAGTTCTAAACCTGACTTCTATCTAGATTTAAATTTTCGAATTAAACGTACGTATATAAGTTTCTTCCCTTCTCCTTTTCAGTTTTTCCAAAAAATCATCATTACTTTTAAATGGTCGAATAATTCCACCTTTTAAGAATTTTTTTGTAGCTTCGGTTGTAGTTGAACTGGCTTCAGCTGATGGTTGTGGCTCCTCATCATAATCACCCTCGTCTCCAGCCCCTTCATCCTATAAAGAAATAACCAATTCGTTTTATTTCACATTTGTAACTCGATTTAACCTCTAATTTAGAGTTATTACCGGAATTGGCGCAGCTGTTGTGGTACTAGTAGTCGATGCTTTGTTATTTTTGCCTGGTAAATTATTTCGTCGACCAATTAATGGAGTTCGACTAGGTGTTTTTTTTGGTGGTGGTGCTGGTGCGGGTTCGTCTTCGTATTCGTACTCTTCTTCAGCCGCAGGCCGTGCTGTTGCAATTGATACCAAAATTAGAAATAAGCCGAAAATTAAACTGAAAAAAAAAAACAAAATATTATGTTTTGATACAGCTAAATTGATCAATTACAGTGGAGACTGACTGCTAGGTTACAGTCCCCACTTAACAGATGGCGCAAGTTTTGTATTTCAATTACATTATTTTAACGTATTATCTCATAAATATTAAAATGAGAATTGAGAATGTATTTTCAATATCTATTAAATAGTTGTTGCGCCTTTCCTTCGTGTGCTTTATTTTATTTACTTCGCATTTCCGTTATGTCGAAATGAATCGTGGTGTACGAGAGCGTGATATGCTTACATGATTTTTATGTATTATTTATCTAGCTGGCTATGCATTTTATCGAATAATCGCAGTGGAATAACAAATTAAAAAATTTTCATTATTTCAAATTTGAACCAACGAACGAATGACATCGTAGCACTGATCTGCTAAAATCTGCCCATATGTACATATTCATAATTAGAAATTTCATAATTTGGAAAACCGCGTTGACATTTCTACTTCTTGCCGAAACAAAATGAACACACAAAACAACAACAACAACAACAACGCCACTCACGAAATACATGAGTGACCTTCCATGAATGGTAATAAAAACATTCGATTTTATACATATAAATTAACATTACTTGGATATAGTCAATTCAAATGTTATCTTGAGGTGACGAAATTTCATTATCATTAAAAATCAAAATCAAGGCTTTTGAAATCGTTCGGAACCTATTTCTTCGAACGAACTGTATACAATAAGGTTTTTAATATAGAAATCAGCAAAATATTATTAACTTTTAATACTGTACATACATACATACATACATATACGTATGTCTGAAATTGATGTTGAAACATCTAATACATGGTATAGGGGATAGATAAATTTATGTAGTCATTATTATAAATACATATATAATATTACGTAATTTAAAATGCCAAATGTGAGGCGTGATTATGATGATAATGATGGAACTATCATCCGCTTCATAAGATAAATTCTAAAAATGTTTCGCCATTACAATATATACATGACAAATATATACAACAATGATCGACCTTTTTTTTATCTTGCTCATAAAATCATAATCGTTATTTTGATCCTGCACAAAACAATAAGCGACAGACAAAGAAGGCAACATTAAAATTATAATACCTGTTACCTCTCATTATTATATTATGTATTCATACCCTAAGAAATAGAAATATACGTATATTAAGCAGAAAAAGTTAACGAATAGTAGGATTTCTTCATAATTATAACTGGCAAGTGCGAAAATTTGACCAGTCAAATATCAGATAAAATTCACATTATTAAAATAAAACAATAAATTTTACGTATGGAATACGTAAAATTAAACAAATGATGGCACATATTTAAATTAAGTTAAGTAAAAAAAAAAAAGAAACAAATGTCAAATATGTTGACAAATTCCAAAGGCATCTTCGATTATCACTATAAATTACTCATCCTCATTTTCTACAGTTTATCGTTATTGGATTGCATTCCTGCAAAATCGCAATTTTAAAATTTCCAAAATAATTCTTGGAATTTGGAACTGGTTGAAGTCAATTCTACATGAGATAATCTCGCAGATATTATTTTATTTTAATATTTCTATCAGCGAATAATAATTTATTTTAATTAAAATATTTTATTATTCACCTGCTGTTTATAATCCAACCGGTTTTTTTTTATTGTTCAAGAGAAGAAATCGTTATGAATTATTGTATTGCGTCAAAAATTATAATGGATGTCACTTCGAAAAAAAAAAAAAAAAAACTGAAAGCAGGAAAAGAATAGGCACACGGAAATCACCTTAGAAGGAAATAAATATTATAATCAGTTTGAGCGAATTCGCACACATCCATGCATGCGTATACAGCAGCGTATGCATTCACACATACACAAACACACCCCGAAAAAACCTTTCCTTTTTTTTTTTTTTTTGAATGAAAAAATTGTGTGTTGCAGGCAAACTTAAGTCACGACCGCGGCAGTTTGAAGGAAAACCAGTGTAACGTAGTACTTTACATATGCATACATACATATGTGTGTACTATGTACACAAGTTGATCTATAAAAAGCGCTAATTATAAAAAAAATAATGCAAAAGAAAACAAAGAAAGCAAAAACTTTTGAATACCAAAAACCAATCTATTTCGAATAATTGAATAGTTAGAACTTACATTAATCTCATTTTCTTCATATTTCATTAATTTATTGCAATGTGTGTTTAATATTATAATTAAAGTAAAATTTAAAATGCTGTAGAGCGCAAAAACCCGCCTACTTCGATAAACTCGTTAAAATCGTCTGTACAACTAAATTCTTCAGCAGCGTTCAAATAACATTTATAAACTTTGAAATGTTTCTTTCTTCAATTTTCCTTTCACTTTGCAGTGGACCAAGAAGAATTCTTTGCGAATTGTGAACTTGAAACATTGTTATTGATTGCAAATGGGCGAATGGTTTTATTAATAAATTACATATACATATGTATGTATGTATATGTAATTTACCTTTTTTATTTCTTTCGTATTTTCGATTTGTGATTATCTTCTGTATATGTATAGTTTCACCATTCGATTTAATCTCCGCCAAAGCGCGCATCTCTCTATTGAATGTTGAGGTCGGGACTACATAAAAAAACCATCGAAATCCATACAATTTTGATACTTTATTATATATTCTTCTAGTTATATTATACTTAATTATTTATACTATAAATAACATGATGAATCCAAATTTTACAGAGACTTATCGAGAGAATAGTCTGTGATAAATTTTTGAGAATAACAGACCTTGAAAGATTACAATTGGAACACCCTGTATAGGCTAGTAAGATTCGGATCGTTTTAGAGTATTTTAATGTATAGTATAGATAGACTTGCTGAAAGGTCTATTGCAGGTATTGCAGATGTGTAATACCGGTAGGCAGTGGAGGCGTTTTCTTTGATAAACCGTACGATTCCTACGTGGATAAAGAAGTTACTAATAGTAATATAGTAATACATAGTATAGTAAAGCATAGTAACTTACTATGCTTTTATTAACTATTAATTTCTACAACTGCACGAAAAATATTTTGTGCGGATGAAGGTGAAACTTGAAAGTCTCATGTAATGTCATGAAACATGAAATGAAACTTCATGAAAGCCATTAATCGATTGACCATTAAACATCGGAGCTCATCGTCGTTGTTTCGATACTACTGACAATCGATTTCCGTCATTAATATGTTGTCATCTTGTGTTGGCAATACTGATTTAACCTTTAAATTCTTTTTTTTTCAATTATTCAACAACAAACAACAGAATTTATTAAATTTGATATTTTGAAAATGTAATTAACCGTCCGTGTCCAATAGTTTCTTAGTTCAATTAATTAAAAATGTGCAATAATGAGAAAAATCAACAAATTCTATATTATAAATATTTTTCTATTGATTGTGATATTCAGTGCATTATACTTTTTATTAGCTAATAAGTTAGTTGGTCAGGTGGAAAATCAATTGTTGAATACTTCTAAAGCATTACCTAGTTATTTATTTAAGAATAATAGCAGCAAAGAAGACTATAATGTCTGGTTAATTTTTACTAAAACAACAAACAGATCATTGTTAACAATTAAATTTACGAATCTCGTACATAATCTGATGAAAATATCAACAGTGCCTTTACAATTCCATATTATAGTAGATGAAAAGTCTGAACAAATAGCAAAACACCATTTGACCGAAATACATCGGAAATTAAACAAAACTATTGTTTATTCGTTCTACGATATTAAAAAATGTGCAGAGAATATTAGTGATATTGTCGATGTTATGACCCCATTTTTTAGCTCAAAACCAGGTAGAATAAATGCGATTATTTCATTATAATATGCAAAAAATAAATTGTTTAATACGTTATTTTAGGTACATATTACAATGATGCTTTGTTTTACATATCATTGGGCCTTTACAGAATCGCTCCACAAAGGCAAGTAAAAGCCGTCCTACTCGATTGCGATTTATATTTTAAAAAAGACATTGCGTTGCTTTTTGATCAATTCAAAAGGTCAGTATATTCATACATACATATATTATATATACGTATAATATCTTAAATCCGAATGCATTTTTCGTGTTATTTAGTTTTAAAGCAACAGCATTTTATGGTCTGGCCCCCGAACTAACACCTGTCTATCGGCATATACTTTACATGTACAAAATGAAACATAATACGACTTTTGGCGAATTCTATCATGATAATAATCAAAATGTATCGATAATTAAATCTGCCATTCATCCGAATGGTTTTCAAGGTTACAACAGTGGAGTGGTGCTAATTGATCTTGAAAAACAAAGAAATTCAAATGACTTCCCCTACATCATTTCAAAAGAAAATGTTAAAAATATGGCGGCAAAATATAAATTTCGCGGTCATCTCGGTGATCAGGATTTTTATACACTGTTAGGATACGAATATCCGGAATTCATTCAAACTATACATTGTGGATTTAATCGACAATTATGTGTATGGTGGAGAGATCATGGTTATAGTGATATATTCGATCATTATTTTAAATGTAAACATCCAATTGTTGTGTTACATGGCAACTGTAACACCAGAATTCCAAAAGAATAATAATTTATATCAAATAAAGAGTACATTGGAGATAAGAAAACGGTGATACGATTAATAACGAATAAATTAGAGTAAGAATTTTATTGCTGCTATGAACAGACAAATCACAATAATTTCTTGATACATCATGTATTGTACCTTTGGGACCACACATTCAGGGACTGTTTTAAAAAATAATTATAGCTTTGTATATTATTTTTTATATTGAATAATAATACTGTAAAATTTTTTTATCTTTTTTTCTAGTTATTTATCCTTTTTTATTATTTTTTCCTCTGCAGCAGTTTCGATTATTAAATTTTTATCAAGAGTATTTTTTGTTTATCGCCTTATTTTTTTGAATTTTATATATTTTGATGGGTCGATATATTTTTTTTGTTTTTTATTGAACAGCTGACGAGATTCTCTCTCGCCAGCTGTTATCTTGTCTTTTTTTTATTAGAAATAAAAAAAAGATAAGTAAAATATTGTAGTTTTGTTTGCGACCTTTTTTTGTAAGAATTTGGTATATTAATGAAAGTACAGGAACATGAAGCACCTTCCAGTTATTATAATTTCTGTGATATACCGATTCGTAATATACGGAGTTTGAATTTATTTTATTAAGCATTTATTGAAAAAAAAAAAAAATAGTTTATAATAAAAATACAAATAGAAAAAGAAGCCAATCATAGTTTTAATTATAAGTTAAATTATGAGTTTTTTTTTTTATTCTTTTTAATAGTAAATAAATCAATCTTCTTAATTAACAAATTCAAAGGCCAACTTCGCTTTTTACAATTTATAAGCTTTGCGTATCATCAAATCGAAATAACAATCGTTATCGATTGACGCACTAATGCAGCTGTAGTAATTTAGAAATTCTTCTTTAGTTACCTTAAAAACAAACAAATAAACCGATTATAATAATAGATAAATGGATTAAAATATTTTCTTACTTCTCCATCTTGTGTAGCGCCTGGTTCGAAATTTCCTAGAAATTTCTTCCAAATTGCATCCTCGGACACTTCACCGGCAATATATTGGGCATGCAATTTGACATTGAAAATACGCTTTAGATCACTAACTGTTATTATGCCATTGCCAGTTTTATCCATTTTATCGAATGCCCGGTGAATGATTTTTTTACGATAGTCACTTAATGGTGGCTAAAGTAATAATTAGAAATTCAAGAATGTTTGTTTGTCCACCCCGTATATAAACATTTAATATTGGTGAAATACGTTCCATTTTCGATCGAAACTTTGATGTTTCGATTGTATTGCGCATAATCTATTTATTTTTATGATACAAAACAAACATACTATTCAAATCAACAAAGTTTGGGTACACGTCATCAATTTATTTTCGCTAATATCCGTTTTCCACACGCTAATTACGATGCGCCATTTATGACGTTTAGAGCACGAACGCTCAACGCGGTCGTCATACGGACAGCGGAACAGATGTTTATCAATTGTGATCGATAAGTGAAACACATCTCATATGTAAATGTTTTTTTTTTTTTTTTTTAATTTTTACCCTAATTGCCACCAAGAATTCATCCAAATCAACACCACCATTTCCATCACTATCGAAATGTTCAAACATTTCTTTTAATTCGTCATCGTTAATTTCCAATCCAATTTGCTTCAAACCAGCTTCGAATTCGTTAAATGTCAACATTTTATTTCCACCATCATGATCCGTTTGTCTGAATACGCGCCCTAAAATACCAATCAACCATAAAAATACTTCGTCAACAATAATATTATATTAATATCTTTGTTTTGTTACAGATAAATTTTTTCATATCGAATATTTCAAAATTATTTACCCAAACTTAAAACGCCATTTGCACCTCTGGACAAACAGAGCAAACGTAAACGTTCAACTGGATCAACTACATTTTCTTGTCCATTTCGCTGTAATGTGCGTAAACTTTGTTCTGTTAGTTGTTGCTCATGATGAGATGTTGCATTGAGTTGATGCTTCAACATGTTTTTGCTTGTTTTATGTAAAATAATTTAATTAATTTGTCTGGAAAAAGAATCGATGCGTATCGTTTAACTGTTGCCGGTAAATTTAATGTCAGTCTACTGCTAACAATACTAGTCGTAGAGATAAATATGCCCTTGTCACGCCCTTGTCTATGCTACTACGCGGCACTTCATTCCTTCATTGATCGAAAAAAAAAGAATGTATTTTATGTATCGGTTTTTATATTTTTTTGGGTAAAAAGGGATTGTTATAGTATAGTACAGCAATTGTCAGCTTTGCTTGCCGCCACGCAGTATTTTATTGGTATAAAACTCAGAAGTATATTATTAGTCTTGCTCGCAGAAACATGACGAATCCCTCATATGCACCGTACATGCATCCACGCATGCACATTATAATAAATATCGTTAATTGGAGATTCAGCGGAATTCGGAACGGCTCCGCAAACAAGATTTTTATTCATGTGTAAGACAATACGGAAAGTTTATCTGCTATCTATCTATAGATAACCAAATAATCCATAGAATAAATAACAGATTATTAAATATGTACAAATTAAAATACTACAAACAAATGAACGAAAAGTAAAGATAAGATAGACAGATATTCGATAGATATTTCAGATATTTGATGATTGATCCCGAAATTCTCGAGTATCTCGTTTCGAATTTCGAACTTTCGAAGATCGCAAAAGAGACCATCGATTCAATGTTAAAAGATCGAACATCGCTGCTCATCCCTACTTTTTCTAGCTCGGCATTTTGACGACATAACATATAACCTTTTTCAACATAATTTCAAATTTAAATTTATAGAACATAATTAAAAAATTCTATATTTATGATTTATTAATGCAAAGTTTATTGTCTTTTTAAATTAAAATTTAGCAAAAATATGATAACATTAATAACAATTTCCACATTGTTAAGTTTTGCAGGTCAAAATTCTTCAGTAATTGGAAATTATGTAGGTAGATACGGTAGACTAGCTAGACTATTTCTATTAATTTAATATACATTTTTTCAGATTTATAAACAGGTCAGTAGAAAACGGGCAAACATAAAACTATTACAAGAGATAAATGATTTGAAAAAAGAACAACAAAAGCTTAGTTTAGTTAACGATTTTGTTAAGTATTCAAAAACACAAAGAAAAATTAACGCTTTAGAACGAATAAAAGAAGACACAAATGTGTCGATTGAAACTTCCTTATTTTTCAAATTAAGCTTAATTTATGGTATTAAATTTTTTTGTGCTTTAGTCCTTTTGTTTCTGAGTTTATATTATCGACGTACACCATTATTTAAATTAGATGATGGTATTGATTTGACACCATTTAACTATATTATTTCATATCCAAATGAAAGAAATTATGTTTCGTTTCATTTTTGGGTTATCACTTGCAATGTAGCAGCTAGATTATTAAAATATTAAATATACACAAACTATTGTATTATTCAGTGAAAATAGAAGTTGTATATGGTGATTAATGTCATAGGGCATTCACTTTATTTGTCAAATTTGTGTAATATGCTTCGTTATTTTTAAGAGGCAAGTAAATGTAAGTTAGGCAAGTTTGAAGCAAATTAGTAATGATTCAAAGTTTATTTAAAATTGCTCAGAAAATGCCTTTAATAATCTGATTGAAAGTAATAAGATAAGATCTTTATCATTGTTATTATCAAATCGAAATATTCACTCATATTTTCTTAACTAAATTATAATATTAATTTAAAATATTGAAATTAATTAAAATAATATAAGATTTGAATTTTGTTTAGTGTAGAATACTTATGTCGACATCTATTATTAGTTTGATTAATTAAAATCAGATATAACGGTGAAGCTCTGTGAATTGGAAATACTCAAATTATTCAGAAAATTATGTTTAATAACTGACGAAAAAAATCCGGAAATTTGATTTTCGGATCGATTTTAGATTTTACAGTTTAACGATTTATTTGATAGAAAAATAAGTTATATTGCATTTAGTTATGCAACTATCAACAGTCCTTTGTGTATTTTCTAGTCAAATAGTTTGGTTATATTGCTGCCCCCACTCGAGTGACATATATATTCTGTTGAAAAGAGAATCAGTTGGTGAGTTTTTAAACATGTCTTTAAAGTATTTTTTGTTTATAATATTATCTGTAAATATGTGAATTGTTTATCTACAAATTAAATAGTCTTCGCATAGAGTTATTAATGTTGTAAGTTAAATGTCAATGTAAAACGTAAATATTGTCAAGGCAGCTATACTATAGGCACTTTGCCAATAAATCTTTTGTTCGAATAATTTCATAATTTTGAGGTATTTCTTTAATTCTAATCACTGCATATCTTTTAAAAATCAATATAAATGGCAACTAAAGTGAATAACATGTATTAGTTATATAAATAAATATTGGTTTATTTCATGTACGGAAATATCTCATCTCAAGCAGAATATTTACATGCATTATTTATTTTCATCATTTTCACTGTCAATATTTTCCTCATTAATAAGTTATCTGTTTAAGATAGTTTGGATAAACATTTTTTCGTTGAAATTCAGTATATAAACAACATTTATATAGGCACAAAACACATGAATATGTATGTATTTTTATTGCAATTATCATATCACCTTGAAATGGTTCATTACTATAAACATATACCTACTTACAAAATAAATAGCAATACATAATTGCATCGATTATTATACATTTTCCAGCTTCAGTATACATAGTGCCCCCCCTCTTCAGATACTGATAGAGAAAAAGAGCAAGAAAGTTCGATAATATGTTATCTTGTAATTGTTTAAATATTCTTATACAATTTGAAAAAGATGATAAAATCACTAAGGAAGAATTGAATCTTAGTGAAGAAGAAAAGAGTGATAAATTTTTTCAGCAGGTATGAATAACATTCATTGTATATCACTATTAATTAGTATCTTCAATTTAATAATGTAAATAAAAAACTTGAAAAATTTTATTTTGCCTTCTGATTTATTATTTTCCAAAGGTCTGGCATTTTTCGATTGATAATAATCAAATAAAGGTAAAATTCGAGGATAAACTAATTTTCAATTGCTAATTTAAATGGTACAACATCTTTTTTTTTTTTTTTTTACAGGAGGTTTGGCAAGTTGGAAAATTATTAGATATTAAACGTTTATATTCTCGTTTAGTTAACATAAGGCATATTGGTTTATGGACAATATGTGAATGTTTCAATTGTGATATTCAAACGCATGCAATTCATAAAGATAAGGGTAACTCATTTGTATTGGTTCATCCAAATTTATTGGTTAGTTCACTCGGGAAACAGTGTTTGTAGCTACTAAGATATTGATTGTTTTTTTCTTTTTTTTTTTAGAAAGAAGATGCAATAAATAATATAAGATCCAGTGAATATTTCTCAAAAATATTCGATATAGTTATTAATCCTAACACAATAACACCTGATAGTACATCTAAAAATAATACGTGTAAGTGGTAATACAGTTTGTACAATCTTTATATGGATTAGTTTTAATAGTCTGACGCTGTTTGTTTGCTTTTTAACGAAAGCAACCTATCGACTGATTTTCCATAATCATAAATGTTTTTTCAGTTTTTATAAAGTGAAACTAACACATTTTAATTATATTTCAGATTTCAATAAAGATATTGAAAAGATATACAAAAGATTCAATGATATTGTAGCAAATTATATCAATAAAGAGGAAATGGCTGTTGAAGAGAGAATAAAAAACTATGCAGATGAGCAATATGAAAATTTAAATAAAGTGAAAAGTAAAGCATTCAAAGAATTGGATTCAATCATTAGGTATTCAAATATTTTTCGTTCTTTGTTTAGCCCCGATGCGATCGATCCAATAAATTAACATTTTACTTTTATTCTTTTTAATAATTAAAATGGGTTTTTGAAAATTTGCAACTATTTCAATGTTTTGCAGCATTGTTAATCATGCAATTAAAAGAACCAAGTCACAATCGTCATCTCCACATATATTGCCATCAGGCGATTGCGAAATGGCCGCCAATCCTTTAGATCATTTCACTGACACAAGCAACAGTCCGACAGTAAGTTTTAAATATTAAATGTTTTTTATTTACTATACGATGATTATTTGAAAAATTAAAGTCCGCTCCAATTGAATCGAAAAGACCGAAAAACACTGCAACTCAACATCAACAATCCGCCGAAGACAACAATTACATGGTTGACGATTTAATTTTCGATTTCGAAGTTGAAGATATTGATACGGTTCAAAATTATCAATCGGATATTAGTGATGAAAACGATGATGATATTGAACAAGCTGCTGGTGGTAATTATACAATTATACAATTCATTGGTTATTTATTTATTTATTGATTTGTATACTAAATAGGTGTTGCGAATAATGAAGCATCTGGCATAAGTATTTATCAAGGTACCAACAATAATAAAACGAAAACTGGAATGGCACAATCCTGTCCAGTTGATATACCGATACTCTCTTCAATTCCAAGAAAAAAAGGCACATTTATGGATGCATGGAATGATGAGGATGATGATGATTTGGTAAGGAAATACATGTACACAGATGAAGAATTCAGTGTAATTCTCCATCTTAAATCAAACTGTTTGCGTTACTAAATTAAAGTTTTTTTTTTTTTTTTTTTTTGTGGTTTAGTCTCCAAATCCGGAAGAGCGTACTGTCGATATTGCGGCAAGTATTAAGGCGCTTGCGCGTAGTGTTCATGGTGACGCGATTTTTGGTGAATTACCCCGACCCCGATTTAGTTCCCAAATTTAAATAAATATAATTTTTTTTTTCTTTTGTTCAAATATTTTTTGGTTATTCTTATTTTAAGCTTACGCTTTTTTCTAGACTTATATTTTTTTTCTAATTTTATAATACTTGAAGTTAATAAATCGACTATTTTTTTTATTATACGACACATATATATATATTATGTAATTTTTAAGATTATTTATTAGTTTAATTCTATTCAGTGATTTTTATTCGTTTCCAATATCTGTGGTAAATTATTGAGGATTTAATTATGGAACAATTCAATTAAGGAGTGCGCTCAGGTAACGTTCAAATTCGATTTGTTTTCGTATTTAATCGCTAAAATTCCTTATATTTTAAAAGAAAATTGCGCTTGTAATATAATAATATTAATTATGATATATCTGTAGTAAAGTATGTTGTTTAATACAAACAAATGCACTAATAATTTTTATAAAGGAAACAAATATATTACATATAGGTGATATGAAACATTTGTTACATTTGAAGAAATGTAATGACTGGTAATGATTCATGCGTTAAAATTGCCATGATGATCAGTGTGAATAACTTAAAATATACTATAGTAATACCTATTAAATTGAATGTACATAATCAGTTATTACTTAAAATAATTAATACAAATTTAGTTTGGTATTAATTAATATTCTTAATGTTTGATCATAAGCCGAACAAACAGCTAATCCGATTTTATCTTGGCACCAATCGAACGATGTGATCGGTTGATCTGACAGGATGCAATTTTGCATTTGTTCCAATTCGCCAATAATTCCATATGGAATTCCATCTGAATCAGTCTCCTTTCGTTTTGAAGGATAATTGCTATATAATAATGAATTAGTATGTATTTTAATTGTAAATTATATATATACTTACTATTTCCATAAGCACAATGATCCACTACCTCCAGTAGTCATAAATATTTCGCGATTTTGCGGTAAATGTTTCACTTGCCAAATGGTTGATGCGTGCGCCTTTTCCATTACATAAGGAAATCCTTTTTTCGGATGCTGAATGTGCACATCGAAACAATAAAATTTCGATTCTAACGTACAAATTACCAATTTATTCATTGGTATGTCTTTTCTATCGAATTGCATATGAACTATCTAGAATGTGTTAAAGAAAAGTGGAAATTGTAATATTTATGTAACATCCAGCTGTTTTTTTATTTACGCCATTTTTCAAGTTTTTCGACCATTGCACTTTCATCATTTTCAAATCAAACAGTTTTACATCGCCATTATCGTATCCAGCGCCAACTATTCGTTCATCATTATTATACGTATTGCCAAATGCAACACACCAACAATCACGGCCCTCTTGTCCATCGGGTGGACTGAATTTTGCCACTGGTATGTCCTTTTGGCGTACATCCCATACCATTACACAACCATCACGTGATCCAGTAACAATTTCCGGCGCACCGTATGCAGCATTACGTCCAGCTACACCATCAATACTATTTATGCAGGATTTGTGTTTAGTGGTTTTGTAAACTGGTTGCACAGTATCCTCTAGATCCCTACGTAAAAGAAAAAACGAATCATTAAATAATGAAATGTTTTGTTATAGTATAATCCACAGACCAGACTTGTAATCTTCCAGAGAAATCACCCGTAGCCAAATGACGTCTTTTCAAATCACTTGCATCAAATGTGCCACATTTAAAATGGTCCATTTTCTGAAACTCATCCAATTTTTTTATTGTTCCTTCACCACTTATTGAATAAATTTCCACTATTCCAGCACCATTTGATTTGCCACCTAATGACACAAATTTCGCCGAACACGGTATCCATTTTACATCGTGTATGGCATAATCTAATGATTGTTGTATGTGGCAAATGATTTGTGGTAATGATAGGGATTTTGCCATTTTTATTTAAAAGTAGAATTTATAAAGCTTTTGAGGAAAATCTAAAAAAAAAAAAAAGATGGGTAAAGTGTTATTGACAAAATAGATAAGTCTTCAAGTGACAGGGAACATGTTGCCTAGCAACGATTTTAAACGTATAGAACTAGTGTGCAGCTTGAAAACTTGCGATGACTTCAAACCGATTGAAAATTTTTGTTGGTACAAAAACGGATTGCCCATATTCGATATATCTTCGCTCAATAAATATAAGTTTATTATAGTACGCAATACTATAATTTTAGTATATTCACTTCGAACTGGAAATACTTACAAGGTAACGTATAGGAAGTCAAAAAATAAAAAGAAAATGCAAAAAAATATAATTATATATATTTCATTTCGAATAATACTTTCACCATGTAATAAGCATTAAAAAAGACTACAGTCATTACATTTATTAGAAAGTAGTACCTATAGTGTACAACTAAGCATATATTTTTGCTTTTTTTTATATAAATATAATGTGCGATATGTTATGGCCTTATTAAAAATTATGACTATGTTAAAGAATAGAATTTTTCGCCTTAAAATACAATATACATTTTAAATCTGTAAAAGAAATGAACTGTATACACATATGTAAATTAATCGAGATAAATAAAAATACTTTACAGATTTATATAATACTATATATATATATATATAAGCTGCGAAATGTAAAGGCTAACGTGGCGCGTTATTATTTATAAAGTTATTTTGTTCTGATCGATAATTGTTAATTGAAAATTGCCAATTACACCATGTAAAATTAGAAAATGTGAATATCGACATTTTCTAATTCATCGAATGATTAAATGAAGATACACAGCACAAATTAACTATTACAATTTGCATTATTGACATATTGTAGACTGGAAGCACATGTATTTTTGTTCTACACACCGGAAAATATACCAGGTAGTGTGTTTAATACTTTTAGAATAAATGGTAATAATCAATGTCCTTATTATATTCAAGATTTATAGAGAGTTTTAAGACAAGAAAATATAAAAACGACTCGCAAATACATTTCAGACACCACTAATTGGTTCTGGCAGACCACTAGACTGTTGGAACCAAGAAGTCTCTTTATAAACGAACCATAAGTCGGCAGTCCATAAGAAGAAATTCAAAAATCCAAGTACCTGCAACATAGAAATGAATTGTTCTGTCTCGAAATCATACACAATTACTTACCACTGAAATATTAAGGCTCGAAAAGCTGGAAACTTGAAATGTGCAGCAATTCTTTTGACTCATTATCGGACTTAAAAGAACTGATTTAATTCCTGTCAAACTATTGGCCCAAGCAGCACTACCAGACAGCCATAAAACGGCGAAAATAACCGTGATGCAGAAATCCTGAAAAATGTTTAAAACGAAATGATCCCCTGAATTGTTATTTTATTTTAATGATTGCCAAATGATTGCAAATTTATTAAATACAACTTACAGCAATTGTATAATTTTTGTTGCTTCGATATGGTTTTTTAGCTCTAACATAAAGAATCATAACTCCCAATGCGGCAAGCATAGCAAATACTCCTACAATAACAAAAAATGTTGTATCTGAAGCATAATAGCCATTTATCGATACAGTGCAATTATTAGGAAGGTTTTTCTCATATGATAAGTCAAAAGGATATTTGTACGGGTATTTATATGATGCTTGTTCAGAATCTACATGAAAATTGACTTCACCTCGGTACTCCAGTACTGTAATAAAAGTACATATGGCAAATACCTGCAAAATGTTAAATAATTATTAAAAATAGAACACTAGAAAATCATATAAATTCTTAATTAAACGCAATCAATTTTCAATATCAATACATCGTTAATAAACGACATTCTTGTTTTGTTTTAAAAGACAATTGCATGAATCATTTTTGGCGAAACAGTTAATTAGTCATTCAATAATAAGATAATTATGTACTTACAAAATGCAGTACTCGCATCACCCCGCGGGGCTCTTGATAAGCGGAGAAATCCATACAGTCTATTACCCAAAAACGAGAGTAGGTGTTAAGCAAATGTTTAATAATATTATAAAATGAACAACACAACTTTAAATTATATTTTTTATTTGTGTACGTCAAAGAAAAACCATTAGAGGACAGAGGTTATAAAAGTACAAATAAAATAAAACGATTATAAATAATAAAGTGAAGGTGAAGTGAGTTATTTTTATGGGGGACTTTTAGCTTTCAGTTAGTTTTCCTTTCCATAGTTTTTTAATAAATATTAAAGTTAAAGAAAATAAAAGATCGAAACGACGGAACGAACATCGAAATTTTCGAATCATCGATGTATTTTGCGCATCCCAACCTTATCAAGGCAATTGACAGGCGGCTTCATTTATGTTAATTAATTAAATTAAAAATTCATTTATATTAAGGTAATTAATTATCATAGATAAATCGGTTGTCTATGGTAATTATGTCTACTATATAAAATCGAGTGTAGTTTGTTTTCACAATTCACTCATCATTCTACCTACATACATTAAAAAAAGTCCGATGAAAATATAAAAATAATAATGGTGTTTTTTATGTCAATAATAAGCGCAAAAGAATGTTTGAGCATAAAATAAAACTTTGCAAAAAAAACAATTAGATATTTTCTGGAGGATCAGTCCAAAGGAATTTTGTTTATCAGATTTAAATCTAGTCGCTGATAAAATTATACATATAGCTTGTACTAATAAAATATGTGTAAATATAAAATTGAATTTTATTATTTAATAATAATTAAATAGGGCTATACATAACTTTTATAGCTATTATAAGTTAATAGAGTTTATTAATTCTATGTTAAGTTGCTATTATTCTATAGGCTTCTGATTAAAAAGTTTATTGTGACATCCTATACATAAATAAGTACTTTGATATAAAAAATTCATTTTTTTTTTTTTCTTAAAATTATTTTTATGTATATATAGTACTTATTAAAGTACTTTTTTTACTTATTTTTTGTAATGAATATGAATATTTTTATATTCATACACATTCTACATAGAATAAAACAATTCTATATTTAAGTAGGTATGTATATTTTGTTTTCCTAATAAATATTTGCATAAAAATATATTTTTTTATCTTCATTATCGGGCTGGCGTTACATTTGTGTAAAAGCAAATATCCCCCTTCAATAATAAGATGAAACAGTCAATTGTTTTTTTTTTTTTTATATCGTTTGGATTTCTCGAATTGAGGTCGAGGAATTCGGATTAGTTTCCCTTCCACCCTACCCCTAATGTATTTGTTACTAGCCAACTTGTTGCCTTACGTTTAGTTAGTGCGTGTTCTTTGAACGGTCAAGATGTGTGGCGAGAAGCGTCGGGAGAGCTATTTTTTTTTATAAAATTTTGGAAAAATATTTTAAATAATATTAAATCTGCCTTTAATTCCTGGTGCGCGAATAATTTTAAATTAATTAATTATCAACATTGGTGAGAATTAATTGTTTTGGTGCCGGCCGGCCGGTAATCGTGCATGCGCTATTACGCATTTTTTGTTTCTTCTTAAAATTATTTTTATGTATAGTATTTATTAAAATACTTTTTTTCCTTATTTTTTGCAATGAATATTCTTATATTCATACACATTCTACATAGAATAAAACAATTCTATATTTAAGTAGGTATGTATATTTTGTTTTCCTAATAAATATTTGCATAAAAATATATTTTTTTATCTTCATTATCGGGCTGGGGTTACATTTGTGTAAAAACAAATATCCCCCTTCAATAATAAGATGAAACAGTCAATTGTTTTTTTTGTATATCGTTTGGATTTCTCGAATTCGTATCAGTTCCCCTTCCACCCTACCCCTAATGTATTTGCATCTAGCCAACTTGTTGCTTTACGGGTAGTTAGTGCGTGCTCTTTGAACGGTCAAGATGTGTGGGGAGAAGCGTCGGGATGGCTATTTTTTTTTTTTATACTTTTGGAAAAATATTTTAAATAATAATCTGCCTTTAATTAACTTTAATTCCCGGTGCGCGAATAATTCTCAACAATGTTGATAATTAATTTATTTAATTGTTTTGGTGCCGGACGGCCGGTAAACGCGCCTGCGCTATAACTTCATACAACAAAAGTGCCGCCATGTTGTATGATTTATTACGCGTAATATTTAATAAATAATAATTATAGATTAATAAATTAAAATATAAAATTGAATTTAAATTTACCTAACATTGTAATTAGTGAGATGTAAATATTCATATACGTAATGAATAGTGATAGAGTGTGTAGTGGTTTTTGTGAACTATTTGTGCATGGCACTCTGGATTAATGGAGGATGGAGCATCCGAATGAATATAATAAGGTATGGTATTATTTTATATAGTATACATAGAATATTTTTGGCATCTTAGAAATATCTATACTTTAAAAACATCTTAGACTTCAAATAATAATTTTTTTTCTTTGTTTTTAGGTGGTACAGTCCCACTGTTGAGGTAAGGTAGTTTAAGCAAATTATTTAAGGACAGTTCAGTCAAATATCTAGGTAATACGTATATCATTTTTTAACGAATTTTAACGGTTAAAAACATATTACAGTTTGGAATGAAATTCTGAATCAATTCTTTATCTGATTGCTATTAGATGGCAGCAGCGAAAATCTTGATATTTAAACATGAAAATAGCTTTTCCCATAAAATATCTGAAATTTTACTTTTATACTTTTTGGCCTGAGATGTCGCTATACATTTTTACGATATCAGCTAAATATCACAGAATTTGATATTTTGTGCAAAAATTTCAGCTTTTAAAATAGCAATTTATTTGCAGTTTATTTTACTTTTCTTTTTTTAATACAGTTAATTTTACAGAAGATTTTTACGTCTTTCATGAGCTTAAGGTTTAAGTAAACAAATAGTAAGCGAAATAATAAAAAATAAAATTATTACCACTAGATACTGTGAACTGTGGACAATAGATAGCATTGCTTTTTATCTTAGCCTGTAGATAATAAATAGATAGATAGTATGTAGTAATAAATAGTATCTCTAATAGAGAGATTCTCTAGCACCTACTGCCTTTTTAGGTTTCTACAAATCAGTGTATTTCGTGTCTTCGCAGCGTTAAAACGTAAAACGGGCCGGAGTGACATTTTTTTTTAATAGTCTTGGAAAAATACTTTAAATAATAATCCGTTTTTCGTTCTCGGGTTAGTATAAGTGTACGCGAATAATTTTAAAGTAAATAAATCTTTCGTTGTGGTGCGTGTAATCGCGATTTTAACTCGATACGATAAAAGTGTCGCGATGGCTCTCTAGATTAATGGAGGATGGGGCATCCATATGAATATAATAAGGTACGGTATATTTTTATTAATCGAATATTTTTTTCACTTTAGAACTCTCTACTTTTAAAGTATCTTTAATAAGACATAATTGATTTTTTTTCTTTGTTTTCAGGTGGTACAGTCCCACTGTTGGGGTAAGTGATTGTAAACAAAACTTTTAACTAACTTTATATGTTACGTTATTACTAGCCTACTCTGACTGAAACAAGTTTATTGTGTAGAATCTCTTTTGCATAAAAATATGCTTCTTATTAACCATTAAATAAAAACTAAAAACAAATATTTCCTTGCAATAATTCACATATAAAAAAAAGGAAAAAAAACAGTCATTTTTTTCTTATCGTTTAAATTTCTCCGAATTGAGTTTAGATCAGTTCCCCTTCCACCTCACAGTTAACATATTTAATTTACCCCTAGATACAGCGAATAATAAATATGTTGACTAGAGATTTGCTCCATCGCCTACTATGTAAATATACCTGCTTCTTCACTTTAGTTTCGTTTCACGAATATTGTTCGTATTCGTTTTTATATTTTGACGGCCGAGATCTAGAGTGCCGAGAAAAAATCGGAGTAATGATTTTTTTTGTGGGTTTTTTTTTAATAGTCTTGGAAAAATACTTTAAATAATAATCAGTTTTTCGTTTCCGATTGTACAAGTGCGCGAATTATTTTAAAGTAATAAATTTTTCGTTGTGGTGCGTGTAATCGCGATTTTAATTCGATTCGATAAAAGTGTCGCGATGGCTCTCTGGATTAATGGAGGATGGGGCATCCATATGAATATAATAAGGTACGGTATATTTTTATTAATCGAATATTTTTGTTTACTTTAGAAATATCTATACTTTGAAAATATCTTCAAAAAGATCTCAAATAATAATTTTTTTTCTTTGTTTCCAGGCTCACAAGTGCACAAAGGGGTAAGTGATTTGAAACAAATCTTTTCAGAACAGTTTCATTCTAATTAAACTGTCGTATGTCTTACGTATAATTATACGTAATAATACGTATATAACCATTTAGTAAGGAATTTTAACAGTTAAAAAAACGAATATTAGATTTTTCCATAATTAAAAAGTTTTATAGTTTCTATTGAGAAATTGGAAGTCAATTATCCATCTTTGTTATCCACCAAGACGTATATCCTTAATCCGTAGGCATTATATTTTATTTCGATTCAAAAATGAAAAAGTTACAAACAAATTCGCATGTTTGTTTTTTTTCCTTTTTTTAATGAAACTATCAATACTGAATTAGAAGTTTTACGTTGGTACATTACGTTAATACATTACATAAATACATTGAACAAATTTGTTCATTAACATGCATACGTATCCGGTAAACAAATAAAATCCTGCATAGATGTATCTAATTATTATTGTACTTATCTGTATTTTTTTTTTTTTGAGTTTTTGCCTTTTTTTAACTTATTTTTAATTTTAATGCTACATCTTTCTTAATACACATCATTATCTTTATCTGAATAAGAAAAAATAATTTATAAAGATTTAAAAAATCGAAACAGCCTGTAGTATTAAAATGAAAAAAAGAGAAGTTAAGAAAGGACAAAAAGTCGAAAAGAACGGATACGTAAAATAATTACAATATTATCCAATAAAAAAATAATATATATAAATCGAATTATTTATGTGACACAGTTTACCTAGATTCGTTTTTAAGAAATTAGAACAATTACAATTATTTTAAAAAAGAAGAAATTGAAAACCAAAATTTACGCTTTGCCTGCAGCGTAAATATTAAATACATTACTCCACTCATTAATAAATGAAAACAACTGATACAAAAATAAATAAAATATCACAATGTTTATTAAAGCTTTAAATGAATTAATTATGTATTTGAATACATTAAATTCGGTTAATTCTAAAAATGTTTATGTTACGTTACATAATGTTTTTAGTCTTTTAATACAATATCTTCTCTATATAAAACATATTTTCAAATATTTTTATTATAATTGTACACCCTTTAGTATTGTGTATTAAATTACATAAAATAGTATTTTCCAACTTAATCAAACTTGTAAATGCAAAAGAAATTTTGCCTATTTTCATAGAAACATAACATTTACAATATGTTACGAGTACTATTAATTAGATGCATATAATATAATCCATAGACACAAGTATATCTGTGATATCGTATAAGTACATTGAATATCTTGCTATCTATAACTGTTTGAATAATGAAATAAAAATATTTCGTTCAGTGTAAAGCATTCACTAAGTAGGAATTGATGTCCCACACGTCCCAGTTAGCGAACAAGCCTCAATCAATATGTATATAATGTAGATACTTATAGAAGTTAATAATGCATCCACATATTAGGTGTTTGTATTGTTAAGTATCTCTTTACATAATAAATTTCAGCCTATTTTTTCTTGGGCACCAAAATCCAAATATTAATTTTCTAGCGAGAAGCGCAAAGTGCAATTTATAATATCATGTTACCGTTTACTTAAAGCTGCCTAAATTATCATATATAGTATTACAGAAATAAATCTCCTGAACTATTTATTAGAGCTAAATAAATATCCAATCATCATATATAAATAATATGTATATGTACATAATTTTTACGACAAAATGCATATTCTTCTTTTGTAAGAAAACAAAAAATAGGAAATTTTCGACTATAGTATACACAGATTTTATTCTATATCGATGATTACTTTATAGTGAAAAAAATTTAAGGAAAGCTGATGGTGGTACCGGATCTGGGGGGCTAAATCCACCTGATTCCTGTAATCGAGCCCGATAATCGGGGCATTGCTCGACAATGCATGGATGACCAAGTGATTTCCAAAATAGGCAACGACAATATTTGCATAATGACAACATTTCGGCATATTGATAATCTTCATTCAATCCGTACGTTCTGTAAATGTCATTTGAGACATAATATTGCTTATTATTTAAATATAAGTTTATTATTAATACGGAAAATAAAATGGAAAATTCACCTTTTTAATGAATGAAAAACATTCCTCCAATCAATTTTCTGATTAGGGTTCGAAACCGAAACAAAATCGATTTGTTGTGATGTAAAATGGAATTTAGTCAATTCCCGCCATACTCTTTGTTCATTAACAATTGTCGATATTTGTTCACATGATTGGGCGCTAGCAGTTAAATCTTTCGAATCGGATAATCGTAAAATGATTTCCCTTATACATTCTTCGGGTAAATTTAATAACTTTGGATGAGAATCTGGATGGGGTTCATGAATTTGAAATTGAGAGGCCAAATTCAAAATGCGATCGATTTTAATTGAATGTTGATGCCATAAAAGTTGTGATCCTAATGGACCTAAAATAAATGCAAATTGCAAAATATGTTTATATAGCGTATCATTAAAAACGTAAAAAAAAAACAAATAGTACTTTACCTCCCCAACATGACGAACGTTCAGCAATACTTAATGATTTCAATTTGTTTAACAAATTTCTGAAACCCCTAGGATTATGTTGGCTGGTTGTGGCATGCCGTGCCACCTCCTCTAAAATAACTAATAATGCTTTCTGTGAACATCCAGACATTCGTATCATTTGTTGACCAATTAAATGATCCAAAAGCGCGCATATATAATTAAATCGTCGAACATCACGGACGGCATTTCGAAAATCCAATTGCTTAACGGCCTCATCCAATTCATTAAAACCAACAATCTATTTTCAATAATGACAAATTAAAATGAAAACTTTTTTAAATTTAAAAGAAATTTCATACTTCTTTAGTGCATTTTACAGTTATAGGACAATATGGTTGATGGTTAATTGTCGATTGTGATTGAAATTCATTAGTGGTTTCTGTTGAAACTTTTTCTACATACCTGTAACAAGTAACTAGATACTTAATTATCATAATTTCGAAAATAAATTAACATTTCTCAATCGATTTTTAATTTTTTATGGAAAATCATTTGTAATGGATTCCTATGTCACCATTATATTATTATCGATCAATATTTTTTTTTATCTTTGTTCATATTACTATTATCGTGGCTTACTTGACTTGTTTGCAATGTTCTAAAAGTTTTTTCTTTTCCCATCCTTCTTCAGTTTTCACCCAGGCTTCACCTGGACTTCGCCAATCTTTCGAAATGAAAGCCATTGCTAATCAAAATAGGTTTACTCTAATTCCAACCAATTCTTTGTCAGTGCCAATCCATTCGCAAATAAACACACACACACACAGCTGATTTTTATACAAATAAAAAATTAGATGGAAAAAGTATATCGATGATTTGTTAGTAATATCGATATTTTTGAATTTGAAATTTTCAAAATGAAATGAAATTGAAAATTTAACGATTAACAAATGAATCAAATCAGTAATTTATAACAATGTTATATTTATTATTAAATTAATAACGAATTTTCCAGATTGACATTTTGATGTATCATTGATACATTATATTATAATATAATAATTATTTATTCATTTTATTCAATTCAATGACAATTGTTGAAGTATTGTTTCAATAGTTTCAATTCAATTTGAAAAATGAAAATTGAACTGAATTAGAATTTACTTTTTAAGTTTTTAATTACTTTATTACATATTATATTCATTCATAATATTATAATCTATTGAATTCTATTCCTATTCATATATTTATATTTATTAATCATTTGATTTGATTTGAATTTCTCATCATTTCATTTCTAATTCTATAATTTAATTCTAAAATAAAATCTAAAATTCTATTCTACATTTTCTTTCCTAAATAAACGATAAGCTCGCCCATTACTGCTAATTATACCAAATGTCATTACTACCGTTGTTTTGTTTGTATTGGTTTTATAGAAGTGTCATAGGAGCGTCTATAATCAATTTTCCTGCAATTGATTTGGGTGAAAAGTTTTCTTTGTTTCAAAAAGTGATTAACTAAGAATTAATTTCTATTTATTATATAAGAGTTGCAAGTAGCCAGTGGAAATGATTATTAGTTTGGATTTTTTTGAACACTAAGTGGGTGTGTTTAATTTCTATCGTATTTCTTTAGTGTTGTCCTTGACTCAGTGATACAACAATTGAATCACATAAATAAGATTATTTTGCTGTTACTATACACTGGAACAATAAGGATATACTTGATTATTATTTTTTTTTTCCAACTGTTTCTTACTGTAATGTTCTCCAAGTGTTGTGTTGGAAATAGTTGCTTCAATATAGCCCACTTACTGGCTGAAAATAAATTAATTAATTCAAAGCGAAAAGGAATATTTATACATCCATCATTTATGTTTAAGAACTGTTTAAATGCAAGAAGTACAACAATAATAGTATTTTATAATAGAATATAAGATAATCTTTTATCTGAAAAATAATCATTTTGAAGTTGTTTTTAAAATGAAGTTATTAGAAAGCACTAAATTTGAAGCAATTAATAATGCATTACAAATACAAACTGGCGATAGCAAAATTGCTGGATGTATAGAGAGCTATTCATGTAAAATGGCTGGTGATGAAAAAGCATTATATAAAAAGTAAGTTATAAAAAGAGAGAGATAAGTATACGTAAAAAATACAGGTCTATTTGATATTTTATAAACAAAATAGAATATATTCGTATTGAAACTGACTGTTTACGACGAAAATGTTTTGAATTAGGTTCAATGCGCAAGGAATTGGCCCAAATGATTTACAAGCATTATCACCACCCCAATCTTCATCTTCTGGTGCTGCTGCTCATCAATACAGCACCAGTATTTCTGGTGATGAGGATGGTACATTATGTGATACCATCAGTCGAAAAACATTGTTTTATTTAATTGCAACATTAAATTCAACATTTCCTGATTACGATTTCATTAATGCGAAAGTATGTATGATTTATTTATAGGAAAATTGTTGATCTAATTTTAATTTAGATCTTATTGAAGTCTAAAAATAAACCTCTAAAGTGAATGATATACATACACAATAGATGTTTCTTTCCTATTAGAGTAATGAATTTAGTAAAGAACCATCACTTCAATACGTAACAAATTCAATCGATTCTAATCTATCAAGTACAGCTGGCTGTATATACAAAGGGATTCGACCAGCATTATGGTCAGCAATTGATGATGAGATCTCGTTAGAGAATTGTGATATATATTCATATAATCCAGATTTATCTTCTGATCCATTTGGTGAAGATGGTTGTTTATGGAGTTTCAATTACTTTTTTTATAATAAAAAAATGAAGAGAATTGTTTTTTTTATGTGTAGAGCTAGCAAGTATGAAAACATAATGCTATTTATTTTGTGCAGTGATATGCAAAAGAATTCGTTCTTTCGGTTTTTTTAGTCCGAGTTGTCCTATGGATTCTGGATTTGGTGAATCTGTTGATGCCGATGGCCTGATGTTTGACTATGATTTCTAAATAAGGTAGAAAAGATACGTAAAGTTTTTGTAATAGAAATACTTGTAATTTGTGTGATGTTATTATTTTATTGCAGAAAGTAAGTAGGAAACGTTGTGTACACATTTCGCTACTATTCGTAATGACATCAATTTATTTAATGGTTGATCTTATGTTCGAGAAATTTTAAGTGTAATCTTTGTATATACGTATATTATTTTTTCTTTTCTTTTTTTTTGCAAAAATCGTTGGGTTTTATAATGTTAATTTTTTTTCAATGTAATTTTCCTTCGCACATCATTGACTGTTACATCACTATCTCATTGAATATAAGTGCTAATCGTACCCTATAAAAAAGTTAATCCAATTGAATTTTTGGCGCGTCAAAATTCAGCTGAATTATGTGTATCGAAGCAGAAAATCTGATAATATTTTAATATTATTACGTACCGATCTAGTAGCAGTAGTTCATATACATATGTATAAAATAGTGATACAATACAATAGTAGAGGTTTACTCGTGATTTAATTTGACCATTATTATTGTAGAGAGTCCCGTTAAGGCCGAACAGTCAATAGGCCACCAAGTCGTTTGGCCAGCTTCTAGCTCTGTCAAGTGTTTTTTTTTTTTTTTATATAATGTCACAGAAGTAAACGAATAGTTGCCTAAAAATGTACTGGTCGCCTTTTGAAAGGTCAACCTAATATTTTAGCACAGTTGTATTTCAACTGATGAACCTATGTCCTCTAGCACATTTAGTTTTTAACGATCACAATGAACTAAAACCATAATAATAATCGTAACAATTTACTTCTATTGAATATCAGTTACATATAGATTTTAGAACAATATATTTTTTTTATTATTATTTAATTTTTTTTTTTGAAAAAGGTTTGAATTTATAAAATCATAGTTTCTATATTGTGTTGTCAAGTTTCTAGAATTTAATTTTAATTGATAAAGAATAAACGGAATTTATTAATTTTTAATGTTATTTTAACTAATGTCGGTATTAAAGATAAATAAAATACACAAATGTTGTTTTCTAAGTAATATTTAGTATATCCGTGCGGTATGTTTATCCATATTTATTTATCTTTAGATATGTATTAATTTTTACTAAACGAAATTATATTATTAATACTACGATTATTTATCTATACATCATGACATCTGAACTTTGATACATACAGATATATGCATCGCATAATAAACGCTTTGCATGTTCTGGTAGATGGCGGTCGGACTGATATTTCTCATGCAATTCCCTACAAAATGAAATGAAACCAAATTCAAGATACTGTCAATGCAATTGATGACAATAAATTATAGATGAAATGCTATATATACCTGCAAATATTCTCATCGGAAAGCCACTGAGAAATATCAGGGCATGCAACCATTTCTGGGATGTTGTAACCATTTTTCTCACCTGTCCATAAAATCTTTCAAGTAATTACGATAACATAAAAACTGTGAAATGATTGTTTTTTACCTCTTCGGTCTGCCATTGAGTCGAAAAAGCACCAGGGTGCCGCGTGTCCTACTCCGCATTTGACAAATGCTACATAGTGCGATGTTTCTATGGAAATTACAGCAAATAGTTCCATATATAATCTGGAAGGTCTAAAAGATTACATTATTATATACATTCACATACACACAATATATTGTTTACATGTACTAGACAAAAATGGAAAACAGCGCTTACTTATAATAATTTTCCACAGCCAAATACTCTTCATTGATGACTAATCGTTTCGGGGTGTGCTTTTGTCTTTTTTCTGATTTATGTGCAGTTTGACAGCATTGCGAACAGAATGCTGTACTTTCTAAACCGACTTGATTTTGAATCGATTCATTTGAGAAACATTGACGACATTCCCATCGTGCCAATTCACCACAAACTGTACATTGACGTGGTGATCCTTCAATAACATCAGTTACATCCAATAATTGTGACGGCAATATACGCGGATACATTTTATAGTTTTTTCCAAATCTTGGCATTTGAATAATTAGACATGATGGCACCTCTTTTAATTTAATTGCACTTGTTAAAAAGCTTTGTTCAAATAATTGTTGAACAGTTGGTAATGATAGTTTTGCATCCTTTTCTACAAACAGTTGATAATGAAATGCCTCCTGAAAAATTAAAATAGCGCAAGGTTGAAGAACATTTTCTAAATTTATAGTTAATTTTACTTTGACCCGAACCAATTACCTATCCTAAAGTTTTTGCTGTTGGATTTAAATAATAGTTAGGTTATGTATGAAATATTTGTTTTTTTTTTTAAGCCTCGATTGAGGGTTGATGTTATGACGTTAATCGAGATAGTTTCGACCTTCAATCGAAGCTCGGATGTGGAAGGAGCGGAGGAGGAAGTCGTTTGTAAAAAAAAAAGTACCTGTCCAGAACTAAGTTTCAGAAACGGCTCTGCCTTTAATATTTGCGCTAATAATGAATTTAAAAATTCTTCTGGATCTTTTTCCTCACTTGTCAATCCAGATACCGAACTTAATCGGTCCAATAATTTTCTTAACTTCATTACATTATTTGCATTTACATATAAATTTTTTCGTAATGGATTAACAATTTCTTCACGTAAAACCTTTTGAACCTTAATTGAAACAGAACAAAATTACTAGCCCAATTTAGATAAGACGTATTATCCATATATACCTCATCATAATCTGAAATATCAAGTGAATTTTTCGGCCGAAATAATAAACTATCAAAGACCGACGTATAGGTGAACATAGCAAATAATGTTACATCTAAATAGCATGAATTATGATGCCCCTGAATACCTCTATTTTTACCACATACCGCTTCAATATCATCTTCGGTAGGCATACAAAGGGGAGGAACAGCTCCAGGAATCGCTACACAATTTATCTGAAAAAAAATGAATACGAATCAATATCATCTAATAGAAATCTATATAAAATATAAATTTGAATACATACATCGTCGACTGATGATTCCAATAATTGTTGATCACGTGACCCGGAAAAATTGTGACTTAATACTGGTAGGCCATCTTGAAATCTCGAATCTTTTCGACACCAATCTAATGGCACGAAGAATGCTCGCTCATTATCACATTGAAAATATCGTTCATTATTGTAAGTGCCATCGGTTAAAGTTAACGGTAAATCATTAACAATATCATCTTCTAATTCTATGCCAACTAGTGTAAAACTTACGTCAGGATCATGACCCATCCATCGAATGACACCTGAGAAGATATTTTATAAATTAAATTACATAATTTTGTACTACTCGGAAACTAACCATACAATGGCCCTTTTGTTACATCTGTATCAACTTCAACCAAACTGCCTACAACTAAATCATTGGTGCTATCTGGCAATGGTTTCGTTTTATATTTATGTGGTGATAGTGACAGTGATTCATCTTTGTTTACATAAAAGATGGCCGAACTTTTCGTTAATTGTGCCGATGGTGGTGGTGGTGGTGGAGGCGGCGTTGATGCTGCTGCAATTTCTCTTTTTAAAGTACTAGCATGTTCTAAAAAAAAAAAAAAAAAATGAAACGCAATGAATTCACTGTAATGTACGCGTAACAAAATTTCAAAAATAATACCCGTCCCGCCCCCTCCCCATTCCCAGCAGTTGAAATAAAAAAAATACCGCAGAGATTTCGACGTTCGTTAATTTCTATAATTGGTAGGGGAAGCGAATTATTGTTGTATTCATTGGTGTTTTCATACACATTTCTATTGTTAACATTAACATAAATGATTTCATTTTTAAGATGGTTAATTCCTGCGATTGATTTATGATGTGATGTCGTGTGTAGATCTTTATTATCATTAAAACGAAAAGTGTTAGTTCTCACTTGTTTCGTAACTGACATATTACGATTTGGAGATAACTTGATTAAAACTCAAAAACCACTAGAAGAATTCGAATTGAATGAGTAAAACGATTCCCGACATTTTTTTGCAGACGATTTCTCCCGGCAGGAAGCGCTGGCACTGAACTAAAACTTGAAAACATGTTATAAATAGATTAATCTAATAAAAGCAACGGGTCCAGTCCACCATACGAAACTAGATGAATATTAAATTTATGTGTATATAAGTTAATTTAGAAATCACGGCTTCTCCTCGATCTTCTCTTGAACTCTCTCCCCCTCTTACCCATTAGATACGTAAAAATTATAATTAACTGTTATAAGATTAATTTCACTTACTTTTGTCGGCTTTATCACTTTTATTATTTAATTCGATTCCCTTTGTTCGTTTCACTTTCGGAGATAGATTTTCCGAATCATAAAATTTGCTTTTCATTTCCTTGTTTAAATTAGTATCAGAAATAAAATGATTCATTTTTTCATTTTTTGCTAATTTTCCATCACTACTAATAGCAAAAATACCAGTGAAAAAAACTGCTTGGGGTTTTAACAGTTTATACTTTTCATACCTTTCTATACTACTGCTATTCGTATTTAACATATCGTATTTGCGATTTTTTTCTATTGTCTTTTTTAAATTTGATGTATTATTAGTTTTTGTCATAGAATCTATAGTACGCATCAAGGAACTGTTTCCTATTGAACTATGTAAATTCGTGGTGTCAGATATATTCTAAATACAAAAAATTATTATTACAATATTCATTCATATATATTGTAGCTGCTGATTTATAGGAAATTATGCTTAAGCAAATAAGTTACAATTTTGTTCCAACACCTATACATATAAGCTTACCTTAATTTTTTCCGATTTCATTAAATAGCTTCGATCAGGTTGAATAATTGAATTTTGATCAAAATCATTAGTTGTATTAATACTAATGCTATTACTATTGCTGTAATTTTTCGCCAAGCCTTCAGTTAGAATATTTTCTAACGATAATGAACTGTTTCGATTATAATTTGAGTATTTTGTAGTAGGTGGTTTTATTTCCTTTGATTGGCTTGTGTACTGACCATATTTAGTTACAATCTTTTCATGTGGTGCTTTTTATTTTTAAAAAAATATAGGTATGAGTATTCTAGTTGTTGTTATTATCAGTAAATTAATTTTGTAAAAGTACCTAAGGTTCCACTTGTTGCAAAACTATTTAGATTTTTTTCTAAGGATAAATCTAAATCACTGAACAATTGTGAAGAACTAGCTTTATTTTGAGGATAATTTCTAGAACCATATTCGGGAATGATTCGTTCTATTGTGGTAAAAATTCCACTTCCTTTAGGACAGTAAAAATAACGTGTGTGTTTATACAGACCATCACATTTATTATTTGGCAATTTTTCCTAAATAAAATAATTAGGTATGTATAAGTATGTACTTTATGCCCTATACTACAGATTCTTTCGACACAAATTGTAACATCACATAGTTCAAATACTTACATTTAATTGTACACCAAAACAATGGCCAATATCTTCAACTGCTCCCATATATTTTACTTTGCCTAATTTAATATCATTAGCTTGTGTAAAACCAACTGTTGAATCAATTTTAATAGTTTCAAATTTGTCTAAAAGCATCGCATTTTTAGCAAATTTTATACGTTCACCAGGTGTAGCGATTGCAGCCACATACATCCATAAATCACTGGGTAATTTTATTATATTTTTTATTATCGTATTACTTGCATCTATTACAAATATTTCCGATTCCCACAATTTATTATCCCGTAGGAATGTAATTTTATATTGCCGTTTATTTAGCTTATTAATATTTTGTGTTAGAGTTACTTTATCAATTTTGCATATTTGTCCTAGTAGTACTGTACGTGGTGAACTACCAGATAGATTTCCCGTGGATTCTTTAAAATCTTTAATAAGATCATTGCATTGAAATATGCCATATTGATAATTTTCTAAACTCATTTCTGATTTTGAGTGATCAACTCGACTTTCCAACAATTTAATAGTTAATAATAATAAATATTAAATCTAATGGGTAGTAACTATTAGATCAGCTAATAACCAAATTAATAATAACTCTTAGACAAATGCGTAAGAAGTGACTTGCTTGCTAATAGTAAAATAATCTAACAATAAACACTCATAAACAAATAATAAAATTATTATAGAATATTTTGTGTCAATTGTCAACTAGGCATAACTAATGAGTACGGTTTATCGATATATGGACGTATGCTTGTTTTGTTTTGTATTTGTTTGTATTAATTTTTAATTTAAAATTTAATTAAATTAAAACATTTGAAAGTTTAAAAAAAAACTTCAATGTATGCCTTTTGATTGGACGTGGACCGAAAGTTTCGGTATTCGATGTTATTAACTTATTATTATTATATTAATTATTTATATTTATTTATTTTTATAGTTTAATTTAAAGTTTAAACAAACAGTTTACACTTTACAGTAGTATAGCATAAAAGGTAGTGTAAGTAAAGTTTTGATTAGTAAAAATAAAATATGTCTAGCTAGGCTAGGGGGAGCCATTTGCCATTTCAGAATTTTCAGAATTAATTTAATTTAATGAAACGATATGAATCATATGACATATCGTATCGTATAGTATGATACATCGGAAATAATTATCGATATCAAACGATATTAATTATTATCGAGAAAAAATAACGTCGATTATCAAAAGCAAAATATCGATGTTTGCTAGAAATCGATATGTCGTGCGCATTCCTACGACAAGTAATCAACGATAATTTAATTAAATTTAAATCCGATGTAAAATCTTATGTTCGACCATAAGAATGAAATGGACAAAGTGACAAGCAGTATATGAATAAAATACACACGTTTGTAATATACAAATGTATATTAGTTTTATTTTATTAGAATTCTAGATTCTAAGTAGTACAATTGTATATAAAATAAGTAGGTAATCTTAAAATAATACGAAACGTATGAAAACCTACCAAACATGTCTAATATTTTTGAAACTGTTTATAGTACGTAGTACTATTGTAACTGAAATTTTGCATTGGTTATATATATATATATATAAACAAAGTTGCTGAGGCTATTATATAGTCATCATCGCAAAACAATAATAATATAAATATTATGCTAACTAGATATGAAAAAACTTAGTTATTTGTTCCCTTTTCTTTTAAAAATTTCAAAATTGAATTCTATACTTGCCATTTTCAGACGAGCTTTTCGTTTCCCTTCCTAGTGAATTTCTTCTTCTTAAAGTACTTATACCACCACCACCACCATATAATTTAACTTTGGATGGTGTTGGTAGTGAACTTGCTGAATTATCACTAAGGGTTGAAACTGAATCACGTTCGCCATTACTTCTACCGCCACCACCACCAGTACCACTTCTTATTCGACTGGATGACGATTTTCGTAGACTCGCTGAACTTGCAGCACTTTCGCTTAATCGACCATATTCACCAAATTTCCTTGGCGATGGAATTAATGATGACGATCTTGCCGGTGATGTATGTCTAGAACTTGTATTCGATGAAAGAGAATCGGCACCATTCGAATTTTTTCTTTGCGGAACTGAATCATTATGATTGCTATCTAATCGATTATAGTCGCCCATTCGTCTTGGTAATCCAGATCTGTGATGAGATGATGATACTGATGATGATGATCGTGGTGGACGTGGTAAAGAGCTCGGCGATGGACAGATATTTCTATTAGTTACGTCTTGCACAATGTCTCTACTTGTGTTCTCTGTCATTCGTTGCTTTTGAGATGTACGACCCTGTTTTTCTAATAATATCATTTCAGGGCCATTTTCATTCGAATGGCGAGATGCGTAAAATGACGCATTTTCGCTAGGTTTAAATGGTGATTGCCGTTCAGATGAGGAGGAAGCGCCAGTTACATTTACTAATAACGGTTTGGGTATTTTGTCTTTTCGTTGGCCAGTTATAGGATTAGTGAGTCCTGGGAAACAGCACAGGGCACGCTGTAAAAGAAAAATGAAAAAACGACAAAGTGCCTAGGTACTCTTAGGATCTTGGAGGGTTAGTATTAGGCATAGCAAACGATATTAAAAAAAAAAAAAAAAAAAAAAAAAAAAACTATAAGATGGAAATCAACACCAAAAAAAGCATTATTATGCAATCTGCGTAACATTTTGTTTTATTCGTTATATACAAATAAACATTTTTCCAAAACATACAAAATACAAATAATAAATGTAAAACAATAAAATATTGTAAGTATATAGTTGTTAAAATAAAATGGTACTAAAATATAAAACTATAGAAAACAGGGAAAACAAAATCAACAAAAACACATACAAACATGCAATAAAATAAGATTATAATTAATTCATATATTTAATACAGATCTAATGGATTAGTGGTTATTCTGGCTTGACAAAGTTCGAAAACCATTTCAGAATAATTTTTTTTGTTTTGCGTAAAATTATTTTGCTTTCAATTATTTTCATTGTCAAGCACAAATAAATTAGTTTGCGCAAAATACAATACATAAACCTATTAATTTAAAATCAAATATTTACGTGTACAAATAAAAAAGCAATCCCTAATTAACAGAACATAATATAAAAATATGCAATTTAAATGAGGACATTTTTTAACATTTTTATTTCTAATATACCAGTATGTGTATATATGTCCAGTATTATCCATGAGAATAAAAGTGGTAAACTATATTTTGTTATCACTTTTTATCAGTAAAAAGTTTCTGTCTCTCCTACCTTACTTAAAAGCTGTATATCCAAATGACTATCTAATGATGGATTTGCATCAAAATTTTTATTACTATACGATTTCATGTGATACGAAGACGAATCAGTTGAACCATATGTTGTTGAATTCGTTAAAACACTGCTAACTATATAAAATCAAATAATATAATGTATTTTATTACAATGAAAATGCTAAGAAATTACAAATGTTTTCAATTTTGATCAATAGCAAAAAAGATTCATACCAAGTTCCTCACGTGACACTGTCGGAACTAATCCTAAATCAATTTCGGTTCCAGCTAGGCTAGCATGCGGTGTGTGATGGGGTGAACGGCCTAAAACTGACACTGAAACATCTTTTTCGTATGTATGTTTTTCCAACACATGAATCATTGCATCTCTTTGAGCTAACTTTGATTCTAAATCTATCATTCTATAACGGATACAAGAAAAGTAAATTACTTTTCTACATATACATATATTCTATATGATAGATTCTAATCGTTTACCGAGATTCTAAATCGGCGACACGTTTCTGTGCTGCATGAACTTCATCCATATGTCTAATTTTTTCATTTCTTGCTTCGGCAATTATTTTCTCGGTTTCCTGACTCGTTTTTTCCAATGCTGCAATTTTTGCATCTTTTGGTATGCTTGCAGCATCAATTGCTGCTTGTCTCAATGAATTCTCTTCTAAATATCTTTGTTCCCATTTAGCGCATTCACCTTCAAGTTTCATAATGTTCTCGTCTTTCTCTCGTAATTGTCGTTTTAATTCAGAAACGCAATCACTTTCCGATGTATTCGATGATGAATCCCATCCAGTTTTTCTCTCCCCTTTTTAAAGTAAAATGTTTTAATTACAAAAAATAACGGAAGGAAAAGGAAAGGAAAGGAAAGTTAATAATACAAAATCTAAAATAATTACTACTTACAAAAATTACCCTGTGCAATCTTTGTTCGTTGCAATTCTTTTTCTAATTGCAAACGTAGTTTTCGTTCTGTTTCTTCTCGTCTATCACTTGCCAATTGAAGTGAATATAGAGCATTTTGTAATTGGGCAACTCTTTCAACATAGAGCTGTTTCTTTCGATTCTAACAAGAAAATGTAACAAATGATGTATGATCTATTTGAAAATAGCAAAAAGCACAAATATATTTTGTACTAGTATGCAAATATTGTTATATTTAATTAGTTAGTTAGTTAGTTAGTTATACCTCTTCCTCTAGACGAACAACGTTTGCTTGGGCATTCGTTAATGCAGTGTCTAAAATATCAATATGAGTTCTTTGTTCTTGAAGTGTTGCCCTTTGAGCTGCCATTTCAATTTCCTGTCGTTCTTTTGATGCTGCTAACTCTTTGCCTAATAAAAATTACTAATTTTAGTAGAATTTTATTTGAAGTAGAGTGAATCGTGATAATTTATATTTATAAGAATAAAGCATACATTGCGCATACAGGGTTTTTATCAGTCCTTCACGTTTAATTAATTCCTTTTTTAAACTATCTAATACATCTGATCTATCTGGCGAACCACTTAGAATTTGGTTAGATAATAAATCCCTCTGGAAATATGAATGACAATCGAAAATACAATAATTCTTATTATTAAGTTACTCTTATCTACTTACTTGTTCTTTCAATGTTCGGTTTAAATCTTGATATTGACGACAATCTGCTTGAAGTCGCGCTCGTGCAGCCCTTTCCAATTGTTCTCTTCGATTACAAGATTGAACTAAATCTTCATGAGCTCTATGAACTTTGAATATTTCTTGCTCAAGCTAAATAATTATTAGAACACACATATACATATACTTATATTATTATTATAAAAATTATATGGCAAAACGATCGAAACGCCCTCAGTTTCAGAACAGATAAATTAAACTCTATAAAGTTTTTTTTTTTTTTTTGCCAACTTACAAAACAACGTACGTTGTATTGATAAACGTTTTTTGGTCATTTTTGAATTTGGAAATTGGACTTTTTCGATTTTTCTTAATTATTCTGCATTCTGTACATAATATTATCTTACTTTATTAGTTTTTTCAACTCTTTGATAACAATTTTCAAGTTCATGTTTTAAAGCACTATTTTCCTTAATAAGAATTTCCACCATTTCAGCTGACGGCCAAATTTCCCTTTTCGAATCATGTTCTTCTTCCCGGCCTTTTGTTGGCGGCCTCGGAGCAGATACGCCTCGTTTAAAACCTAAAAATTGAAAAACATTCCAATAAATATCGACCAAAATTGCCTACTAAATATCACGATTATTCACCTGCTATTCCTGTTTCAGATACTAAACCGACTGAAGTTAAATCAGGTTGAGATTTCGAAAGTGTTAATTTCTCATTATTAATTTTATTTCTACTATTAACAGCAGCTTGTAATGGTGATTTATTTAACCATTGTGTTGAATAATCAGATAATGGACTAGCATTATGTTTATTAAATGAAACTTTGTCAAATTTGCTTATTAGATCTGGCACATTATCAGTTCTAATTGTATTTTTATTGCTTTGTTCTAATGAAGAAGAAGGCACTTTAACCTGCACATAAAGCATTTTATCATTAATTAACGAAATACAATATTGTTATATTCAATAATTCATACATACTTCTTTTGCTAATTGCTTTAAAACACTCAATTGACTTAAACAATCTTCTGGTATATCAGTAATTTCTTGGACTCCTAAAATAGAACAATGTTCCGATTAATTATTTTACATTTTTTCAGTCTTCACAGAATTTACCTGTACTTGCTGTAGAAGAAGAAGGAGATATTGAACTCCTTTTTTGTTTAGGCACAAGTTTAATCTCATTAAATAAATTGGATGTTGTTGGATGAACAAAAGACAAAGATGAATTCTGCCCAGAATTACGACCTAAATTCGAAATTACTTTCTTACTTTTCTTAACGATAGATAATCTAATATCTAAATAAGCGCTGATGTTCGTATTAAATATTTCACATTTACCTGTCCATGATTCATCTCCTGTAGCACCATGTATAATTAAGGTATTATACGATGATGAAGATACATCTAATGAACTTCTGTTTGATGGCAAACTATCCCTTAAAGAATTTCTATTACTATTATTATTAGCTGGTAAATTTTCTTGCCCTTGAGGTTCTTGTCTTGGTGTATGTCTTATAACATATTTTTCTTCGTTGGAGAGATTCTCATTTGATGTTGATACATCTGTTTCGCTTCCACTTAAACTTTGAGAAAAGTTATCTGTTAAAAAGTAACATAACGAATAGTATAATAAAACACATGATTATATGTTATTGATTGTAGATTTATACTTTGAGCGGCACCAAGAGATACTGTGTACGATGTAAATTGATTTGATTGCTGCATTTTGATTAAACTTTGTTTAGTACCTGCGATATAAAAAATATATTTTCCAAATATGTTAACTTGACAGTAACAAATTAAACTAGACAATTAAATTAACTCGTAATTTTTATGCATCTAAATATAATCTCTAGTGCAATTACAAAGTACATTTAATTTATCAATAAAAATTAGCACACATACCGAAAGAATTAAATAATAGGTTAATTTAATTGTCACTTTACTTTAATTATTAATTACCTTATTTCAACAAATGTTATTTGAATATTATCCCATTCTGTAAAAGTGTTTTTATAACTACTAACACCAAATTGAATATATTAATAAAAAATATATTCAATTAAGAAAGTTGTAATATTTGTTACTTAAAAATAAACTTTTATAAAATTAAAATGATCGAAAAAAAGGAAGTTTTAATATCAAAAGAAATGTAATTTGTGCTATATTAGCCTTGTTCCAAGTGGACTAAAAAACTGTCACGGTATCGTTTTTTTTAGTCGACCAAATAAACGACACACATAAATTGGTGAAGTTTATATCTTAGTTCCAGTTGGTCGACTGAAAATAGATAGACAGTTCTGCTGCTATTACAGTTTTTGATCCACTTGGAACAAAGCTATTGAATATTCTACTTTTCTTTTTCAAGTGGAAACTGTCAACACAGAACTACTACTGTCAAGCCAGTCTTTCAATTTAATACGAATTCATCTGAATAGTGAACATGTCTCTCTCTCTATTTATTTTGATTTGTATAATTTACAACTTTCAACATTTCAAATGTTTAGTTCAACCATTCATGAGTAATAAAAAACTACAAAGTACAAACAAATAAACGTTTGTCACTTTGTCTTTCTTTAAGACCTTGCAGCCATTTTTTTGCTAGAGGTGTTCATAACACATCGATATTATTAAATTAAATTATTTTATTAGACGAAGAAGCAAAGCAAAGAATTCATTGAATATTATTTATAATTATATTATAAATCTTTTAAATTTCCGTCCATATTGATTGTCAGTTAAAAGTTAAAAATTTTTTTGTTCAGTTAGATTATGAATGAACCTGCCTATGCGTATTTCATTTTTGTTAAGCGGGTTCACTTGACATTATGTCTATAAGGATGGTTCTTACACTGCTGACCAATACACAGGGGAAACCCCTTTTGTGGGTTGTGTTACTTGTGTTTCATTTTCTTTTGTATATAGTTTCCTCCCTCAATCGAGACGATTTGATTCTCAACAAAAAAAAATTATTCAATGGACGTCATTGAATAATTCACAACACATCAGTCATCAATTACCATTTATTTTTCATAGTTATACAATTATATTTATAATAAAATTTAAATAAATTCATTATAAAAATTATTATCAAACAGGTTTAATCACTAAGTTACTAATGTGAATGACCGCTAGCGTTAAGTGGCCATTCACGTGCGCCTCCAAGACCATTAGCATAATAAGAAGATGGTGGTGGTGGAGGTAATGGACCATTTGGTGGTGGTGGTACAGTAGGTGGAAAAGGTGGAGGATGTGACACGAATGGCGGTGGGAAAACATTTGGTGGTGGCGGTGCTGATATGTGCGGTGGTGGCACTGCTAAATGTGGAGGTGGTGGTGGTGGATTCACCGCTGTTGCTGGAAATGAAACTGAACCGTACGATGTTAATGGAGGTGGTGCATGGGTAAATGTTTGATAAGGAAATTGTGGTATATCGGTAGATAGTGGAACAGCTGCAGTTGTAGTAATTGGTGGCGGGATAGTAGTAGTTAAAGCGGTAGACGTATGATCTGTCAATGGTGAAGTTAATTTCTCATTTCCATTCGAATGTTGCGATGGGGGGGCGAGAGGAGATTGAACAAATTTAGCTTGATTCTTTAACGGTGGACTTTCGGATGGGACTTTTTCCGATGGTTTCGAATAAAGATCCAACAACTGAAAAATTAAAAATATATTATTATGCCATTGAAGAAGAATTGATCAGAATGAATGAATGAATTAATTCAATCTCACCTGATGGCATATATCTTCCAATAAGTCCATTGTAATATCTTCAACAAAAGCATCCCACCATCTTAAATGTTTCGATGTTCGACCACTCCAATCCATTGCTTCAAATCGACTTAATTTCCCTGCCAAATAAATTAGAGCAATGGCAATAATTTCTGGCTCCCATTGTAGACAAAGTGTTGTACAAAGACTATCATTGATGAATGTCCAAGCCATTTGAACCATTCTTTGTAATTTAGCTTTGTCGCCCTTTAAACATTTTGCATATTTCAATAAAAATTGATATGGATGATCAACTTGTAAATCGAATTTAATTGTTTGTAGAAGCACCCTTTCCAATGTTATTACCTGAATAAAATTAAGATTCAATTAATTTCAATTTCCTGTACCTAGTTTTTGCTTTAAAACATTGTTTATACACTTTTTATAAGTACACAGGGGGTATGCTTACTTCTTCTTTGGGGTCATCTCCAAATGTATTGAATTTCTGGTCAGAAAGTACATTTCTTGCCATTTTTATAATATCCTTACATTTTTTGGGCGTCTCTTCAACTTTTCCAGCCAAAAGTAAACAACAACATGCTGTTACATATCTTGGAAATTGTTTAAATGAATGAAACATGTAAAATCGATGAAAATAAACTACCCCTGTTGCTACTGTATTATAACCCAAGTCCATTTTCGTTCCAGTATTGATAATGAAACGGGCACCTGAATTAATTAATAAATTATTTATTATTAGATGAAGTTAAAGAATTAAAAAATATAATTTTTACCTTCATTTCTATATCGTAATTCCGTATTATAATCGATGCCATCTAAAACTGATGGGGTATTCCTTAATTCAGACTTTTCAAAATACCAACCAGGCATTTTTATAAATTAGGGTTATTCAAATTTTGTAAATTTTCGTTTTACTATACTACTTTTATTTTATTGCAAATCCAAAATAAATATCAATTAGTATTTTAATATCATAAAGCTTAATAATTTTTGACAAAAAAAAAACAATTTAAAACTAGGTTAGGTCACATTGATGTGTCAAATTTATTACACATAAAGAATGAGAGCATTCACTGAAGTAAAGCGTTGCAGCTTGCAACACATTTTTTTTACAGTACTTTTTGTGATTGGCCTTAATTCAGCGGCGCGAAATATGTTTGCAAAAATTGGGTCAATCACAGTAAAAGCTGTAAAATCTGCTGCAGCGCTTTACTTCAATGAATGCAGTCAATGTTACGGTTCTCTGCACACATTTCTAGAGTAGTTTCGCTATTGTCCATGGAATGGCGCTGTAAAAAGGCGAATAACATTTAAAATTGTATTACTATCTAATTACATATTTTATTTTATATTTATAATATTATTTAACCGGAAATATATATTTACTGAATTTAAATAGAACTTCTAACTAGTTAGAAGATCTAGTTCTGTAGCTCTAGTTCCTAGAGTTTCCCATATTTACTTATTAATATTAAGATTTAAATTCGCTATATTACCATTATCATATCGACCGTTGAATAAATTTTTTAGACAGCACAATCATTAATTGTTATATGAAAAAAAATGTTATCTTAGGCCAGTTGAGGTGGAATTAACTTTTAGTAGGGTACAGTTTAAATAAAATTGAATGTTATAAACTAATTCATATTGTGACATGTGAATATTTATATACATATTATATAATAATCATTAACCAGTTCCAATAGATGCGGCAAACGTTATAAAACCTTTCCCACCAAATTTTCGTCTCCTTGGAAATGTTGTAAATTGTTTGAAATTGTTTTCAATAAGCTCCGAATTTACGTCGATTTCCTTTGCTAGGACAGACGCCACTGGGATAAGCAATACTATTATTAGTAAGGGAAGTGGCGAGCAAATCATTTTGTTGCAATTGAACTAAAAATAATTTTTGACAAAAATTAAAAAAAAAAAATGCATTCAGACAGTTGGTTTAGAATTAACTAAATTTTTGTAGAATATAGAATGTATTTTTGGAGACTAGGTACAGTATCTCTGTAGACTATAGATAGGTGTATGAAAATATGTATGATTTAAAAAAATATTTTGCATATAATATTTAGAAAAAAAAAACATTGTGTATACTTACAAGTAACAACTTTAAATAATATGTCTAGTTTAAATAGTTTGAATTTTTAAATCGGGTGTATCGAAGCTGATTCTCACTTAAATGATTAAATTTTAATAAATAAATGAGAGAATAAGGATATTCTCAACTGTGTATGATATGGACATGTAAATATTTTTCATTGAAATGTGCGAAAAAATAACAACAACGTTAAAATTAACAACATTATAAGTAGGTATATACATAGGTATATTATTTATATCATCATACTGTGTAGATATTTCCAAATAGATGGTAAGGTAAAAGATAGATTTTGACGTCGTAGATATTTTAATAAAATATGATATTCGATCTTTATTTATTTTCTATTATGATGAATATAGCATTTAATTAATGAGAAAGATATTGTAACAATAAGTAGATAGCAGATAGATTGAAATGTATACCTATATGAATAATGCATAAATACATTCTAGTTGCGATCGAAAAAAATAGATATAACATAAATACATATTATGTTTACCATTATTCTTCTTTTGATATTGGCCTTTCGTATAATGATCATCCAAATATGAAATAATCCCAATTATCAAAGAGCAAACAGCCAAAACAGCATAAACAAATAATTCTGAAATAACATTAAATGTTGCTTTTATAAAGAGCCAAACGATTGGATTAAAAAATGTTCGAAATAAAATTGTCAGAAATAATACAAGAATCTGCAAAGAAGAACACAATCAAAATTATTAAGTATTTTTTGTTTTAATATGGATTTCATATATATATATATATATAATAGTCTAGTAATTGCTTTTTACTTGTAACATCCTGTATAAGACATTTTCAGAATATCGTATTAGTTTCTTTCCTATAAATAAATTCCTTTCAATAGGGGATCTTTCATATCCATTATTATTGACATTATTATTATTATTGCTGCTATTGTTATTAATGTTGTTATTGGTGGTTCGTAAATTATTATAAATATTCCTACTATCCCCAACCGCTTGAGTCATAATAATGATTTTATATATTAACAAGAAATTTAATAAAACGTTCGCCGAAATTTCGAGTAAAAATTAGTGACAAATTTTGAAAATAATTAAATAAGAAATCATCAAAAATTACCATAGATACATCAATATTTGCATAATATACGATTATACATACATATAGGATACGATTTTAGGAATTTTATTTATTCATCAATTATAGCTTTGTTTGTAGGCCCATCCCGGACGCATTTTGGATTTTTTACCATAAGATCGCATGCGCTGTGCGGTAAAATGTTACGATTTTGTCATACTATGTAAATACTGCGCAAGTGATTTAGGGATAAAATGTCCAGAATGCGTGCGACATGAGCTCTACGAACGAAACGTATAGTACGGGGGACCTTCAGTAGATACCTTTTACATGTTAAAAAAGTATGTGGATTGTATAATCAATCCACATAATTATTAAACTGTGCGTTAATCAGCACAGAATGGGAACATAGATAATTTTTCTGTAACATTATGAAATATTAAAATGATATATATGTTTACGAGCTAAAGTAAATACAAAAAATCACTAACATTTAGTACAGATGTACCTAATTTTTTCTAATTTTTTGTTTTTAATTTTTTAAATAGTTACAGATACTGATATGACAATTCGTCAATGTGAAGTAATGACACTATACTCGTATTCTTTTTCGTATGAAAATGTTCCAGTGCCAACAGCTAAATTTTTAAAAATAGAATCGATTAGCACTGTTTTCTTTTTTCTAAGAATTATTTGGAAATACAGTAAAAAAATTATAATCTAATTAGCGCATTTGTATCCTCTTTTCTTTGTGTTTTATGCTAAAATATATTTATAGATAATTTTAACTGAAAATGATCGAATTAAGAAATTCGAATCGAAAAGAAAGATCGACAGTCATCCCCATCTATCATGAAGTTATCGTTAATAATAGCAAGTATTCTAATTTTGATTTATAATTTCATTATTTCATTCACTTATATATACTCGTATATGTATATGTATGTACAATATGCTCCTAATTTAAATTTTTCTATAGATAATCGTTCTAATAATAATTTGTCTAAGAACAGTTCATCCTACATCACCATCGATTGCAATACCTCTAAAATTGGATACCGGTCATTACTCTACAAAAAACCTTTTATCAAAAGTCGAAAATTATGAACATCGAATTGAAAAAAGGCAAATTACATCATCAGGTACCTTTATTTATCGTCCACTCGTCAGTTTTAAGCGAATACAAACTCAAAGGAAAAGAGAAAGATATTCGAGAAATCCAGTTGCATTTGTTGGATATATGAGTAATAGAGATTTCTTTCCTACTGTACTTTAACTCTCCCTTTAATTTGAAAATAATTGCTTGCCCAATCTGATTAGTTAATTTAAAATTTATAATGTAAAGATAATCTTTATTAAATAGTAGTTTTTTTACTGCAAGTAATGCCATTAAATATCGATATTTAATTGTAGAATAAATAATTACATAGATTTGTTTTTGGTGGTGTGTTTGCGTTAATTGATGTACCCTCAACTCAAAATTACTTATCGTAGATATGTTGTATATGTACATAGATAAAATATGTGACCTTGGATTAGACTGAATGATTAATTAATTATAGTACATATTCTTTCTTTCTGCCATAGTTTATTTTATATAGGGTAATTGTTGAAAAATAATTTCCTGTTCTCTTATTACTACTCATCGAATTACAAAAGTGTATCTATTTACATAATTTATTATTAAATTAATAGTGTTTGAAATGTATTGTGGGATTTTATTATCATTTTTGGTAAGTATAATTTTTTCAATATTTCGCAGTAGAAGTAATAGAATAGTACGATTTTTGGAATTATACTATACGTAAGGACACAGCTTCAAAATGTACTCACTTATGTAAAAGATAGACTAGATAAATTGATCTCTCATTGACTCTTTTATTTTATTCTATTAGTTTTATGTAGAAATTACATTAACGTCCTCTTCGACAATTGGTAATCAACAAAAATTTCGATCGGAAATCGAAGATAATGAAGGATCACTTTCCTTAAGTAGTCATCAGAAAAACAGAAACGGGATGGTGACCGCGATGAATACTTCACCAAATGCTAATATTAATGGTGATCGAGATAATATGACATATTTACTAGCAGCTCTACCAAGAACTACTTCTGGATCGGTCCCATTAAATCAGATGAATTATGGAAAATATTTGTCTTCTCACACTTCTCATAAGCCAAATAGAAGAAAAATTTATAATAATATTAATAATAATAATGTAAGTTTGTCGGCTATTTAAACAAATGAAATGTATGAAAGTTAAGAATACTTATTTTCAACTTAAGTATTATAGCTATACGTAGGTTGTATTTAAACTCTTTAATTCTATATAATTTAAATTTCAGCAACAATATTTTAATTATAATGGATTAACAGTGGGCGGAAATAGTGGTGTGGCATATACCGAGATTTTACGATTCTTAGAAGCATTTTTGCGTTTAAAAGGTGAATTAATTGGTCAATTTTGGTCATTAATAAATGATAATTGGCATATCATAATTGCTGTTAGTAATACAATTATGTCGAAATTGGGTACAATTCATCAGTTTACGATCAATTTTTTAAATATTTTAAGCAAAATTATGGAATATACTAGTCGCTTGTTGAAATAAATTAAGTCTTAAAAATATTATTTTTTTTTGTATTTTTTTCTAAATCACTCATGTAAAATATATAAAATGGTATCAAGGTGATACCTTTAAAGTATTATTTATACACTTTTTTATACATTTATTAAATGGAGGGTGCAGATGTATATCCATCAATAAAAATCAGCGTTAACAACGATATATTATTATTATCGTAACATAAAGAAATTACATCAACGCCACTATTAATGTAAATAATTATTATATACAAACGCCATTGATTATATAGCTGCATAGGAATCAAAGATATCAATAGATATTCGAAATTGGTGAATGACGAATTTCGATTAACGATACGAATTCTGTTCACATGCGAGGGCCGGGTTGTTGTTGTTGTTGCTGCTGTTGCTGTTGATTAGAATTTAACTGCAAATTCATTTAAGAAAAAGTAAAATGTATTATAGTTGGATATTTACAAAAATACAGGGATTATTAACTAACATAGGAAAGATATTATGTTTTTATATACATTAAATATTTTAATGAATGTCAGGATGCTTTTCTACTGATTTAATCTATTATTTATTAGAAATATACATAAAAAATTAAGTTATATTAAGATATTTAGAAATAATTAGACAATAGATAGCGATAGAGAGAGAGAGAAAGAGAGAGAGAGAGAGAGAGTTATAGTTTAGAGGCAGCAAAAGTACGAATAACTTGTAATAATTGAACAACAATTTTACTTTGTTACCTGTTTTTTAATTGTTGCTAAAGTGATTACTTCGGATAGATCAGTATTTGAATAATATCTTCTAGTATACACTGTAAGAAGAAGTTTTATATAATCGATTTATCTAATTAGAGATCAAAGAGAGGTATTATACATATTACTTAAATTATGGCAAATTTTAGTAATTGAATATGTAATAATATAGAGAATACACGATAAAATATAAATAAATCAAGTTCTGTTCACGTTCTCTTCTATGCCACTTAAAATTGTTCCTTTGCTTTTGATTTTTTCGTTAGAACTTTTGTTTTTAATGACAATGAAATTATATGAATTTCAAGACTACCTACGATTAGGTAGCAGCATAACGTGGCACAAACCACCAAAAATTTATCGCAAATCAAAAAATAAACATCTACATATTGTAGAGAGAGAGAGAGAGAGAGTAAGAACGACAGAGAAAAACTTGCCAAAATGAAAATTCTTTGAATATTTCGAAAATGAAATTTAAAATGAAAATATCCAACCATTTTCATTTTTTAATTCCAGACAATAATTTTTATTGTTTTAGCACTTTTCTCTCTACCTCTCTTAATTCTCATCTCTTAAAAATGTAATTCATGCTTAATTACCATTATCTATATCTGGATCATCATATGGACAAGATCGGAAAATATACCTTTTACAAAGGTTTCGGATCCCTGGTGCGGAAAAACAACAAAATAGAATAATAATAGTTAATACAGCAATCATAACAATTAGGGTGGCAATGCCTTGGTTTGGATTATGTAATGGCGTACTTTTATTTGATTGTGATGTTTGTACTTCTGCAAAAAAAGTTAATTGTGAGCAAACTACCTAGCTTTAAAATACATATACTATATCTAAAAATTGATATAAGATGGAAAGAATAGATTTCCTGCAAAATACGTGTGTCCTGATGATCCATTTTAAATATGAATACATATGTGGCTTAAGGTATTTTATTCAAGTGAAAACAAAAATCAAACTTGTTTTCTAGCTGTTTATTACATAAAGTCTGAACAAGCCGTCATTTTTACTGTAAAATAATTATTTCATTTTTTTCCAGGGTATTACTTCACTGTGTTTGTTTAGTCATAAATCTTGGTGCCAAAATACACTGAACCTTGATAATTAAATTTGTAATAAAAATCAGAAAATTATAGTTATATTATTCAAAATGTGTGTTGTTGTATAGGTATACTCTGAGAGACGTAATAAATTACATGTTGCTTGTGGACATGACAACATGACAATGCTTCTTTACTGTGGCATTAATTAGCAATATGTATTGTATACGGTATATCAAGAATGATAAATTAATATAAACATTTACATATTAGATTGAGCATCAAAGCTAAAATATTTTTGCCTTTAATCTTTACATTAAAATAATAAAACATTTAAAAAATGAAAAGAAAAAAAAAAAAAAAAAAGACGAAATACATTAGTAAAAATCTAAACAGTTTAGCTTTTTCTAAAAAACAAAATTCTTTGTTGTATCGCCCAAAAATAATCAATGTATGTACCTACGAATTTTAATTTATCTAAAATTTCTATGTAACGTGCATTTATATTTACATCTGTATCTGTCCCAAACAACATAGACATATTGTACTTTTATTACAATTTTTTTCTTATCTGCGTATTGTGTTGATAGAAAATATATTGACAAGTGAAATACATTTGTAAACAAATTATACATACACACATACACATATGTACCTTTAACATACAAGTATATCAAATGATACATGTGTGCATGTATATCTAGGGGAAAAATATACATATATCTTCTGTAATTTTGTCTTAATAATAATATCAAATGATAAACGTATACCAATAAATTGCAATAAGCAGCAAAATCTATATGTATACTAATATGTATGTATACCAATGATTTATAGGTATACGAATATAAATAATTCTCAACAATGTTTGATAAGTGAAATTAAGCTATCAGCGAGACAATAAAATACTGCTAATATACATACATATAGGTATCTACATACTTACTATTAGCTATAGATCTCATATTCCTTTCCAGCATTCTGAATGATGTTTTATTCATATTTGAAGTGTTTAAAAAATTACAATGAAAAAAATTAAAAAAAAAACAGCTAATGTACCTATTATTAGATATTAAGGGATTAGATACTAATCCGTTATGTGCCAAATGTTTGTTTTATTTTATTTTTTTGTAATTTTACTTTTACTAGCTGAAATGAACACACAATAGCAAATCACAATAATAGATTATATTATATTATTTCGTTCATGCTCCTCTCATTTCTCTTCGTTTTCTTTTAATTGCTACTAATCAAGGAATAATATGATTGTAGTAAAAATAACAAACTGCATTTAGAAAAGGGACCCGCTCTCCTTAATTTTTAATAATATTGATATAATTCGACGGGACGTTCATCGGCTATAAAACAACTTTTTATATTTTCATCTGTTATCCGTTTAATGAATATGGATTTAATTACTACTGCACGTTGTCCATCTGATTTACTTTGTATATTCCGGTAACGAGTTTAACAACAAACTACATATATAAACGACTGGCGTCGGGACGCTGGTATATCGCATTTGTTTAACATCAACATGTAATCAACACGCGGTCAACTCAACTATGTATAGCTTAAAGTGACGTCAAATGCTCCCAAAAATCGACGCTCGAAATGTCTAGCGATAGTATAGCGATACTGGCTGGAGAATGGGAATTGAAAATTTGTGCGTATATGATTTGAATTATGCTCATTCTTTGCGACACTCGTTTGCTGCTCATCATTCGTTTATTTGCTACTAGTTTAAATCATATAGCACATTTGGTTTATTTACTTTATTCTATATTATACTGTATGTATACATACAGTATAATTTTTTTTATATTGGATAGTATAACGATAATTTTACTTAGTTTTTTTAGCAATTTTATCCTGGTTTTAATTCTTTTTGTTTATTTTTAAAATTTTTTTTTTGTTGTAAAAATGAATTAAAACCAGAATAGAATGCCAAAAAAGCCAAGTAAAATTATGTATACATATGTATGTTTGAATGTACCTGAAGACAATTTGTTTATGGGTGTGCTACAATTATACATGCATACATATGTATTTATATTCAATTAGACACCTGTATTTACTATGTCCGTACTTAATGCAGTGTATACATACATGCATATAAATATCAACGTACTATGATGCCGTAAAAAATATTATTTATCGTATTTATAACGAAAGGATCAAAACAATAATGGAGTGACACATTGAAAAGCGTTAATTTCTTGTTTAAACTATTGACGTCAAACAAGCAATTGATTGTTATTTAAATTTAAATGTCGTTCAGGGAAAAATCGTTTTTTTTTTTTTGCAAAATTTTGCGGATATAAATACACGCGATTGTATACAATTTCAAAGATTATTTGATTTTAGTATAAAAGTTCACAAGTGCAAAAAATTCAGTGATTTTTTTCTTGATGTTAAATCAATTTAAAGAATAATGGTAATAAATCATCTTAATACACATTGTTAATAAACTATTAATTGAGTAACGCTATTATATAGTCATAATTCTTTCTCAATTTTTTCAGATTCTACTAAACTACAGCCAATTTTTAAGCATATTATTATTAATAATTTCATTTTCAGGTATTTAAAATCCCTATAATTTTCAGATGGGCGTATGTAATACAATTTAAATTTTCTGTAATTCTTTTGAAGGAAATTTGAAGCAGATAGAAACTGCCACCATTCGGAATGCAATCGCTGTATCGCCTTTACTTGTTCGAAAGCCAGATGGCAGCACTACACGCATGTTGGATAATGATTTGGAATATTTAGATACGGCAGAAACAATAATTTTCCGTCCTTTGTTTGTTTATAGAAAATACGTTTTGAAAAAGAAAAGATATTGAAATGATTTTAGTTGTATTTATTTCACCATACAACTATTGGAATTAATCAGAATTTTTCATAAATTCAATATTATATTCTTCCCTGTATTCCAATTAAATCCACCGGCTGAATTCTACCTCAATGTTGATTGTTGTTATAATTATCAGTATTGTTAATTTCATATCTATAAAATAAATCAATATACTATAACTACTATAAGTATATTGTATACGAGTAATATAGTAAAAAAAGTAAAAGCGTAAAACAAATACATTTATGAAAGATAATAAATAAATTACGTGGCTGCCATATTGGTGGAATATGACATTTTGCAACGGAAAATATCACTTACGGTACTCTATCATTCAGGGATTCTAACGGTAATATTAATAATAGATTGCTAATTATATTACTAACATTCTACTTTACCTACCTACATGCATATTCAAGGAAGCCTCAATTCAAAATTATTAAAAGTATTAAGTTAAATATCTGTTTTGATTGAATGGACGAAGCGAGGACTGAACTGAATTTGACTAACAGTGACAGAATAGTTACATATGCAGCCACGGGCGAAGCGAGGACTGAACTGAATTTGTCTCTACATAGACATACTATAACTTATTTTATAATATAATAAGTCTTATAACTTATATTATAACCGTCTGATTTTTTTAACCGTATGTTGTTTTGTCTGTTGCTTATGTTATTTTATATAGTTAGATTAGAGTTCTATCTACTAAGTACTGTACACAGACAAAAAAAAACTTTGTCTGTGATCCATCTGTGTGATCTGTGATTTAAATTGAACCTATTTATAAAAATGAGTTTGTCTATAAAAAATTTCATTATGTACGTATTGTTAAAGATATTGTTGTGAAACAAATAGGAAGTTAATTTTCTTAGCCTCGTAGAATATTCCAAATTAAATATTTTTTTTTATTTTCAGTGAAATACAACTACCATTTGAAAATGAAAGAATTTCTAGAATCGTCTATGATGTTATAAAAGTAGATAAAGAACCTAAAAGGAGTAGAGTTATCAAAAGTTTCAATTTAAGCAATCGTATTTTAATCGGGTATACATATATATATATATATATATAATCGCCTACATTTATTAATTTAATTCCAATCAATTCAGACATACTGTTTTCTTTTAGAAAATTTATCTCATCTTCAGCAAAACAATTACGTTTAACTTTAAATAACACTTTTGAGAAAGTGGATTTAATTCTTGGAACAATAGAAACAGTAGGACCGCCAGTAACAATTAGTGACGAATATAGTTATTACTGAAAATTGATTATTATGACGCCTCTTCCACCGGCCCATCATCATACACCAGCACCAACACCAAGTCGGGCTGTCTATGGCTTCGCAATGTATCTAAGTTTTAAAATTTTGTTTATTTTATATATTTTATGGACATTGATACCTAACGAATATTTTTTAAAATGTGGAATTGATTTTTTACCACGTCGTCATTGGGCTGTTTCAATACCGTGTTTTATACTTACACTGATAACGATATTCGCATTTATTATCTATCCAAGTTTAGGACTTTTAATGACACCAAATATTAATGATTTAAGAACAGTTATGGATGGAGTAACAAAACACCATAGAAAAGAATATGAGATCAAAATTGGTGCACATCATGATGAAAATAAAAGAAAGTGTATTTGTAAAGATATAAGTCAATGTTGGGAGCATCTTTTTGACGATGCTTATGAAAAAAAGGCCGAAGACAATCAAATACCAAAAATTGGAGATTTGAATATTTGGGATATTTCAGAATATCAATTTCTTAAAAATCAATAAATTATATGGTATATTTTCAGTACATTACAAAATAGACAATAATTAATTAAATATTTTGCATATTTATTGCATTTTGCATGTTGTTTTTGACGCAAAATTGTCCGCAATTTTTCCACCTTTTAAAACTGTATTAACTGTTGCTCTTACTAGATAACCCAATGATTCAGCGTATGGGATTTCCATTAAATAATTGATTTTATTATCTGTTGTTATACAATTATCCTAAAATAAAAATAAGTAAGCAGGTACTCTATTTTTAGTAAAATTCGTTGCTAAATATTAATTACCTGAGCATACATATGTGCCGCTTCTTTAATTATTTCATTCAAATTTAATGCTTGATTAAATGTAAGCTCTGGATTTCTGCCCAATATCATTGAAACAATTGTAAGTAATTCAACTAATAATTGCCTATATTCAGGTGTATTAATATGATTTAATAGCTGTATAGGGAAAAGAAAAAACATATATTTAATTCTGTTAAGTTATATGTAAAAAATCTCACTTCTTCAACCAACAATGAGAAGGTCAACTCATTTCTCGTCATATTAGACATTGTAGGTTCCTGCGGAATAACACTACCCTCTACAATAATTCCTTTGGGTGTTCTTGCCAATACATCCCAAACTTCATTGTAGAATATATGTGGAACCCTACATAGGCAACCTTCCAATTGTCGTTTTTGTAGCTGTGTCAATCTAAACAAACAATTGCATATTTTTCATAAACAACAACAAATAAAATAATAGATAATTATACGTACTGAGAGCTTTCATGCAATTCCCATTCCCTTATAGATAAAACTTTATAAATTATTTGACGAATCTCGTACGGACTATGATCTTCAATCATTTTACTATTGCTTCCAATAAAACGTAAATAATGTTTCATCGCCTCCAAAACCCAGCCAACTCGTATTTTCAATATGCCCGTAAACAATTCAGGATTGGTCGATATCAATTTACCACAATATAATGTAATTTCTTGTTGTAATACAGCTTGAATTACATCGTATGGTTGAATTGTGCTATAAACAATTGATTGAATTTCAGCCGGTGTCATTGGCTTATCGAAAACAGTTTCTTTCTGTCCAATTACGCCAACCGTTAACTGTTTCCCGTGTACTAGAACTGCAGTAATAAATGGACTGATTGAATCTACTGTGTGCCGTAATAAACTGCTTATGTATCGAACAGCTGCCCAATGGCGTAAGCAGCCAGCACGATGATATAGTGCTAATAATAATAAAAATTCAATTGATAATCACATATTTTTTTCGAACATAATACTAACCAGATAGAGATTGTTCAATTGTTGAATCCCCAATTTGAAAATGTTTACCTTCTTTTTTTAAAAGGAATCCATAAAGTTGAGCTTTAGCATATAAACTTTCTCGAGTTTTTAATATTTCAATAAGTTCTGATGTCAATTTATCTTTTAAATTCTACAAAATTAGAAATTCATAATGTAAATAAAAATAACCAACCCCCACTACTATACTAAAATTACCGACAAATCTTCCAATTCATCCGTATAATTTGACATTCTTGGAACATCAGTTAAACTTTGATAACCGATGTAATCATGTTCTAACTGTTGAAAATATACAAATTTATCTGTCAAGTCCTCTAATTGATTCATGAAATCTAAATGTTCTGAAATTGAGTATATAACAATAAAATATTATATATGTAAGTCAGATATGTGCTCGTGTCCTTACCAACACACGAACTTGAAATCAAATTCTGTAACCTTCCAATTCGGACTTTCACATTATCACAATAGCCTTTCTTCAACATAGCCAATAAATCAAGCATTTTCTTAAATTGCGGATCTCGCATATGCTCCTCACGTATTAAAAGGCATACTGTTGGCCTGCCAGATAACCTCCAATACCTACAAATCATCTCTGAATGAAGTAAAACAAAATCGATAAAAGTACAGAAAGAGATGAAAATCCACCTTCCAACAAATTGCAATTCAGTTTTAATATCATCAATTAATAAAGCCATGTCGCGGTAAAGATAAAAATCAGACACCTCAAAAATTAATGGGTAACAAAGTACTGTTGCACCGCAAATCCTATATAGTTTACTTGTTCCTATAAAAGACAACAACAAATAAACTAATCAAAGCCTTGTTTTTTGTCTTACTAATTTCACATTACCTAAACTACCAATAGGTCTTTTTGGTCGACCATCCAATTTTAATTTTTCATTAACGCCTAAATTTTGGTAGACTTTCACCAATTGAATTGATGACCATATTTGAACTGGTTCGACTTCATGCGGTGTTTGCGTTTGTATACCGTATGTTGCCATCATTGCTTGCAGACGCATTGATTCCGCTATTAAGACAATTTGGACAACCAAATCTGTGGCTGTGCCCTAAATGAGAAATCGACACTAAATTAATAGCATATTTATATTAATAAATTCAATGTATACATCGAGAATCGAGAATTTAATAAGCATCCATCGTTAATAGTGTCGTGATAATATGTATATATGTATACGTGTAATTTATTCATAAAATATTTTCTACTAAATTGACAAAAAATCCAAATATCTTGCACATGCAACAGTGATAATAACTTTGCCTTATCAATCCAGTCATGCTAACAAAAATGCTTCAGAAAAAAGTCTGATAAATATTATGCAATATACTTGCCTATAAAAATTATAGACATTATTATTCAGCGAGCGCTTTAGCATACTATAGTATGTATGTGTGTGTATATTATATACATTATCCTTTTTTATAAATTACTGCAGCTACAAGCAATACTAAAGGAGTAATCAAAACAAAATCAAGAACAGCGAAATTTAATGATTATAAAATAAATAAAATTACTTACTATGGAAGGTTTCGCCTGCAGTAGCACAAAAGGAGAGAAAAAAATAAAATAATGATTAATATAAAAAACAATTAACATTTTAGTAGAAAAGTGTTATTTTACACAACAGATAATTTTCAGCAAAATACCAACAATTTTATCTACACCTCTCTTCTATTCTACAACAATCTTTTTTGACCAAAAAGAGATGTCTTTCGATATCAATATTTTACAAGGTCCACATAAAGTAATGGGACCTATCCAAAAATTGCACTCGCACAATACGACTTTACTGCGTAGTGCGGATGCGACGTATTTCATACATTTTTATATGGCTGCCAGCAAAGATATTCTCACTATACGTTCATTGAATATCAAGCTCCCCATAGACAAGGATTAATTTGCGCAAATTCAATTCAGTTATATAAAAAAAATCTTTATCTAAATAAAGGAAACATATTACACCCAATGCCATCTAGTAACATTTGTGTAAATATGTAATAGTACTCGAGTTCATTTTTTAAAGTGAACTTGATTTTGATTATGCACACCTGAAATGCTGAATATCTTCCGCCCTTTCTAGGACGATTATACGACGGTAAATATCGTCGAATTGGATCTAATTCATTAATATGCAATAAGCCAGCTGTCAGTAATTGAGCTAATATAAACATTGCTTGATTCCATAAAAACAAACCCTGATCAAGAACCATTAATTTTTGTGTTGAATTTGGTTCAGAATGTTCTTTTTCTATATTTTCTTCAGGAACATAATAATACATTGGTATTACAGCATCTAGATAAAATAAATATAAGCCTATTTCTCTCTAATTACTAGATTTTTGCTATTTAGGCTGTTGTTAGTTAGTACCTTGATGATGATCTAAATATATTCGTTTTTTCAACAATGCCTGATATTCACTTATTTGTTCTGGTAGATTTTTAAATACACCATCAATTATCATGAAAATATAAAATAATGGCCATTCACATTCGACACCATCAAATTCTTTCACATCTTCTTTTTTGTAAAACCTTGTAATAGATGTGTTCAATCATTTTTTGATAAAAGCGCGCGGTTTTGCTCGCTACACGAACTAACCTTTGTTTAGGATTTTCCAAAACAGTTTTATGCCCATCTCTGGTAAACCTTTTAAATCCAAAATTGCCACGTAATTTCGATACAATATTCTTTTTCGTTCCATTATACAATACGTCTTCGTGTGTTGCAAATGCCGGAAAAGATATAATTGGTAAAAGACACGAATCCACCTCCTAGTTTAACAGATTATTATTTTTGTGTAAATGTTGCACATTGTTTATATTATAGAATATATAGATAGACTATATATGCACAATCTCTCTCATACCTTGGAGCATGACTCTCTTGGTAATAACGTTTCGAATATGCTTCGATTTCTATTGTGTGCATCGATATCAACATAAACGACACTCCACGATGCACCTTTTTCACCAAATAAATTACATCCATTTATTGCTTCCAATGCCGATTTAGCCATTCCTAGATAAGAGATCAATAACGAAAAGCTTAATTTAATAAAACTTGGTATAAGCAAAAAAAACATTAATCAAAATTAAAGTGCCAAAATAATTATAAAATTACATTATCTATTGAATTACAGAATACTTTTCAATCTGATGTTAATATTGCACATATATATATATATATTTATTTACCTATTGAACTGGCATGAATTTCCGGACTACCATCATTATATTTACTACCTCTTTCCCACATACCAAAATCTGGTGTACGATATGCTCTTTCCACATAATAAACTAGATTCTGTACAAACGCTACTTCATCCTTTGCAGAATAGAAATGAAATAAAGATAATGATGATGAAATTAATTAAAATTAAGTATATACTTGTGTATAAATAATTTGTAATCCTGATGTAATCATTTGTACTAAAAATAATAAATAAATCGAAATAACATCGATTTGTAAATGATTATATTCATCATCAGAAAATATTTCATTTCCCGTTGTTAGATGAAATTTAACATGTAAAGCATGAGCTGTTGACTGATTTTTCTTAAATAATTCCACCCTGTGTCCTTGTCTCATCCAACATTCTAGTTTAAATTGAATTAATTCGTATTACTGAATGTTGTTCAGTATTCAATTTATTACCTAAAATGCCTCTCATACATTTAACTGTTGATTGTCCTAATTCATACGATTTGCCGCGATCATCATCAATTCGTCTAAAATGAAATATGAACTATTTAAGATAAACATCATTATGTGTTTTTTACCTATAAGCTTGATACAAGCCCCAAACTGCTGCAGCACAATAAACACTTTCTCTAACACTTCCCACATCGCAATCTGTTGATAACATGGGAAATAGACCTGTTATATAGCTTTGGTAACGTAACAATTGTCTTTTAACTAAAACGAAACAAAACAATTTTTTTTTGTAAAATAACAAAATGATGGAAAACTAGCAGACTCTATAATTAAACTATTGGGCTTGTTTTATATAACATACCCATTCCATAATACACATCGAGTTGTCGAACGGTTTCCTCATAATTTGATGTTTTTATAAATTGATCGAAATTTGTATCATCTAATCCAGCTGTAGGAATCATTTAGATATTTGAAATGGTTCTTATTAAAATTTAGAACATAATTTACTTAGTTAAATAAGTCAAAGTCTTTTTTTTACAATTAGCTAAGAATTTCTTACAAAAATGTTCAACAAGTATTTCAAAAGAAATACATTAGTGGGATAACAAATATTTTTACTTAAAGTCTTAATTATCGGCTATTTGTAGCTTTGTAGTCCTTTTACTATTATTTCTTCTAGCTACAGTTGAAATAAACCTACGGAACATTTAATTTAAATCACTACAATACAAATCAAGATATTTTGAAAATACATACTCCTAAATCCTAATAGAATAACAGAGTGTGTTATTCTATTTCTGTGGGAATAACTAATGTCATTTGAAGGACAAAAAAGGCCATGCCATAAATAGATAATGAGGCTATTGCCTATATTATATGGTGGGGCTGGGCTATATACTATATTATCCTTTTTATTTTACAGTTGTGTCACTTGCGTCAGTAAAATATCAAATATGTCATACTCATGACATGAGTCATGTCATGTTACGATACTTACGATGTTACTAATTACTAATATAATATAACATTAGTATTACTATACTATAGTGAAAGCTGTGAAAATAGTGAAACCGGTGAACGGTGAAGTGAAATGTGAAACTTTCGCGGTTTTTGCGTTTTCGGGTTTTAGTTTTTACTTTTTTTTTTTTTTTTTTACCAATATCGGTTGACCGTGATCGATGGCTAAAACATGTTGCCATCTCTATATATATCAATTGATCAGATTGATCTATCATTTTCGCTTACTTTTCACTTGTCATTTGTGTCTCTTCTCTAGGATTTTAAATATTTCAATTTTAAAATTCCCGGTAAAAGTTTTTTGAAAATTTTAGAGAAATTTTACTTTAACATCTTTAGGAAGATGGATGAAGGTAAAATAAATAATAGCTTAAGAATAAGCTATTATTTATAGCTAGAAACACACTAGAAACACAGTACCATTAAACAGTTAATTGACTTGGCTTAAGAATTTAATTCAAAATTTATCTTGCGTAGAGTTTCAATAAAAATTTAACTGAAATTTTTTTGCAGATAATTTTAATGAAGAACCAGAGGAGGATACGGTTACTATTAATTTTCTTCCAACATATGTTATATTAGTTATAGATACGCATTCATCAATGTTTATAACAAGAAATAATATCGATGATATTGAAACACATCCATTTAAAGATGCTTTAACCGCTTGTTATGAGATTGCTGATTCTTTGGTACTTTCGAAAAAAACCAAATACAATCAATTTGGAATAGTGTTGGCTACTGAAGATTCAAAAGCGAACTTTATAGAAGTAAAAACACTAGATTACTTGAGCGTTAGTATTATCTTCTTCAATGATTTTTAGATACAAAACAATATGCTCGAAACAACAAATTTTCTTAAAGAAAAATGCAATGTTTCGAACGAAGAATTAATGAAAACATATCAAAGAAACTCCACAAATGATTTTGATTTAGGAGCATTATTTTTACTATGCAAAAGGAAATTTCAAGATATTAAGTCCAAATATTATAAGCGAACATTAATATTTATAACAAATGATGATGATCCGGTTAAGGGCAATTCGCAAAAACGATTCACAGCATTGAATGAAGCAAAAACATTTGAGGTCACCAGTAATATTAGAATTTATTCCAATTGTATCGAATGAAACGATTCATTTTAGGCATGTGACATAAATTTTGCAGTTTTTTCAATGCGCACTGATTTCAATTATGATATTTTTTATGATGAGCTATTTGGATTATTTAGTAAACCGCCAACTCTTGATTTAATATGCGAAGATAAGGATGGTTTACGTGAGAAATTGATTCCATTAATTGTTTATCGATATATAAGGTTAAGGTATCTCATATCAGTCATAACATTAAATTCGTTCATTACTAATTAATTTACAAATTTTTGCCCGCATATAATTTCAGGAGTAAATTCTTCCCATTTAAAAATGATTATCAAAGGTTTCTAAGTGTAATGCGAGTGAATTTTATACAAAATAAAAAGTTTTTATTAAGTACAGCATCTGTAGATGGTAAAATATTGAAACTCGTTCATATAGAAGAAGATCCAAGTAATAAGAATGAAATACGAGACAAGTATGCTTTACAATTTGGTCTTAATAAGGAAATCTTCATAAGTTTGAAGGAAAGAATGGATTTTACCGCTAACGATTTTCCTTTGGGTAAAATATTTTTAACACCAAATTAGCAGCCAATTCAGTTTTTGTTAAATATTCCAGGGTATCATTTACAGTACATTTGTGACCGACAATTAGATGAAGGTGTTGCCATAAATAAACCAGGTATACTTATAGTTGACCCAAAAGAAGAACTTACATATTTTGATCAATTTTGGCAATATTGCGTTGATAGAAATAAAGTGATGGTTTGTATTAAAAAAGTTACCTCTAATTCTTCATTAACGTAAGTACATTATCGATCTATAAAATCTCACTACTAACTGATTGATAAATCCGTTACATATTTGAAAATATTTGTAATTAATTTTCATGTTCGTAGATATGTTCAATTAGTGCCAAAGTTTGCAAATGATCAAAAAATGTTTATAGTTAAACAGTTAGCATTTTGTAATGAATACGTTATACCTGAAATGTCACCAAACATAAAACAAGAAAAAGAATCAATCAGCGATAATTCAAAAATCGATTTAGTTCGTAATTTTATTGAGCGTCTCTCTTTCAAATTTGATCCGTCAATTTGTATTAATTTAGCTAATGAAAAGAAAAAGGCCAATATTAAATCTAAACTTTTGGAAGCACCTGAAGAAGAAGTATGTTCTCACAGTGTACATATACAGTATACAGGGTGATTCATTTATTCATGTTTCAATGATATAATAATGTTTTTAGGTGGATGATGTATTTGATTATTTCTTCCAAGCGTGCAAAGTAAATAATGCGGATATTTTTAAACGTGTAAAAGCAGAGTATTTTTCGCAAAATGACATAATTAAACGACAGTATCCAACTGAAGCATCTAGTAATAAACCGCTAGCGAAGCGAGTTCGTTTTTAAGAACAATTTATAATATATTTGTTTCTATGTCGATAATATATTATTACTTAATAATTTCTATTAAAATTAAATGCATTTAGTCTTGAAAACAGCCTGGTTATTACAATTAGAATAAATTCATTAATAAAATTAAATAAATGTGACAATAGGAATTATCTAAACGTACATAATCAAAGAAACTCTAAATTAATTCATATCCTTGTGTAAGTATAGCAGAAATCTGAAAAATATCAAATCAAATCTAAAAGTACACAAAGTTGCAAAACGGTTTATGCACAGATCTATGTTATTAAGATAATTGTTAGTTTATTCAATAAACTAACAAATTTTACATCATATTACACGAGTATTATCTAATTTAAATAGAAATATATACTAACTGTGAAATAAATTGCTTCAAATCCTTTTTGTAACCCACCCAATCATCCTATGTATTTAGAAAATACCTACCAAGTATATTATCTTTTATAATCCATCGATTATTTTTCTCTTGGATAGGTGTATTATATTTATTGACAACAAGGATACGAAATACGTGAAAAAATCACTGAAATAATAAAATAACCTTTTTTTTTTAAAATAGAAGAGCGCTTCGTTTCGTTCGCATAAAAAAAAAATTCTTTGATTCGGAGCCAACGCGCCCAATCTGGCAACGCCGCAAGTGAGTGAATAATAAAAGTGTTTGGTTGTTGATAAAAAAATCAGTCTTGCGTTGCGCTCGTAGCGATGTGGTAGAAAGGAGTAGAAATTTAAGCGGGGTTAATTTTTTTAAAATACTTTAAGTAATAATCTGTGTATAGTCCCCGGTATCGTGCGCGAATAATTTTAAATTAATTAATTTTTAACAATTTCTGCTAATGCATGTCATAATTTATTACAGATAATTTCTAATATAGATTAATAAATTTAAATATAAAATGCAATTTAAATTTACCTAATATTGTGATTAGTGAAGTGCAAACATTCGTATACGTAGTGATTAGTGAGACAGTGTGTGTGTGTGAGTGTGAGTGTGTAGTGTTTTTTTGTGAACTATTATGCATATATCTCTTTTGCATAAAAATATTTTTCTTATTAACGGTTATATTTGTGTAAAAACAAATACTCCCTTTCAATAATACACATATAAAAAGAAGGAAAAAAAACAGTCATTTTTTTCTTATCATTTAAATTTCTCCGAATTAAGTTTAGATCAGTTCCCCTTCCACCTCACAGTTAACATATTTAATTTACCCCTAGATACAGCGAATAATAAATATGTTGACTAGAGATTTGCTCCATCGCCTACTATGTAAATATACCTGCTTCTTCACATTAGTTTCGTTTCACGAATATTGTTCGTATTCGTTTTTTTATTTTGACGGCAAAGATCTAGAGTGCCGAGAAAAATCGGAGTAATTAATTATTGTGTTTTTTTTTAATAATCTTGGAAAAATGCTGTAAATAATAATCCGTTTTTCGTTCCCGATTTTACAACTCCGCGAATAATTTTAAATTAGTAAATCTTTCATTGTAGTGCGTGTAATCGCGATTTTAACTCGATACGATAAAAGTGTCCAATCCACAGAGCGATGGCTCTCTGGATTAATGGAGGATGGGGCATCCGTATAAATATAATAAGGTACAGTATATTTTTATTAATCGAATATTTTTTTCACTTTAGAACTATCTACTTTCAAAGTATCTTTAATAAGACATAATTGATTTTTTTTCTTTGTTTTCAGGTGGTACAGTCCCACTGTTCGGGTAAGTGAGTTTAAACAAATTATGTATAAACAATCCAGTGGTGCATATACGTAATACGTATAATCATTTTGTAACGAATTTTTTATCTCTTCTTTTTAATTAAATGAAGCAACGGACCTTAATTGAACATTTAATATTTAAACACACGCAAAATTTTAAAATCGGAAAACTAGGCATTTCGAATTATCCGAAGAGCAAATTTTCGAAGGAACCGATATCGAATATTTTGATATTTTCTTCGAATGTTGTTTTATAATTGTAATAAATTTACAGTAAATTTTTGTGACGTTAAGGTTGAAAAACTTGAAAATGAAAATAGAAAACCGTTAATTTTTTGTATGCGCCCGCTGGTTGCTGAATCCTGTATCTGTGACATCTGAAATCTTAGGGTCAGCTAGGTGGGTATGCACTTGTATATTTATTGATCTGTGGATATAACATAACCTATCCTAGTAAATTTTTAAATAATTTATATTATGTTTAAATTCACTTGACTGCGAAAAACAAGAAATTTTGGTAAATTATCCTTTAATAATTATGAAAATTGTCAATTAATTATTTCTTATTTTTCACATATTTATAGGAAAACTATAATTTTAACATTAGAAAAAAGAAAAATGGCTCTTCGAGTTCTCGCAAAGTTTTTACCCATTTTACAACATTCTTCTAGGAGAATGAACCGATCACATATTTTAACAATGAAAGCAACGTCAACATTACTGTCCCAAAACAAATATTCGACAAATTACAATTCGATATCGTTTCAGTTAGAGCCTAAACTACATTTAGAATATACGTGTAAAGTTTGTAGTGCAAGGAATCAGCACAACATTTCAAAAGTGGCATATAATAAAGGTGTTGTTATAGTTGAATGCATAGAATGCAAAAACAATCATTTAATTGCTGATCATCTAAACTGGTTTACGGATTTAAACGGGAAAAAGAATATTGAAGAAATATTATTAGAGAAAGGTGAAAGTGTTAGAAAACTCTGTCCAGGACAATTTTTAAATAAGGAAATTTAAAGGCAAATACATTTCTAATTTTTAGATACAAACACGTATTTATTGCTAAAATCTATTAGGTAATAAAAAAAAAAAAGATAAGCATTCGTTATACTATTCAATTTTAACTGAAAGACTTGCATTTATATTCTGCAATTGTTTACTAGTAAAAGTAGCGACAATCTTCCTTTCGCCGTGCTTTTTCGCTATAAAAGTTTCCGTTAAATCAACAGTTTCATTTGGATCAATATTCCGAAAATTGACGGTTTTTGCTTTTTGCAATCCGGGACCCTCTATTGTGTAAACGCAGTTAGTAAGTGCAATTCGCAATGGGTTTCTTAATCTAAAAGTAAATGAATTAATTAAATCTTAATAAATTCTTACTACCAACTAATATCTGTTCTATCAAAATAAATCATGTCACTCTTATGTACTTGAAAGTAACTTCACATGGAGTTGCCACTTTGCACGAAACGCCATCTTTAATAATAATATCCATTTTGGGTAGAATCATGACAAAGTCATCCTCTTCGCTCCATGTTTGTTTTGTTTCCATAACATTTGCAATTGCATATATCTTAATTAACCCATGATCGACTAATTTGCCGATATATTCTTCTGGTGCCACATGAATTTTCAATATATCCTTTTGACCACTACGGATCTGTTGCATGTTTTCAAATATTATACGTACAGTCTTAGAAATTATAATTCGATTAAAATTACTTTGAATTCTCCAAGTGATTTCTTAATGTCGTTTCCAGCTGATCCAGTATAATAAACAGAAGCAGCTGAAAGTACTGCACTAATTGTACGATCATTATTCGAACGATTTTCAATTGCTACAATCACATCAAATGAATCACCAAAATGAACGGTTTCGATATCTACAAGATCGAAGAAAACATCGCTTTCTTCTTGTGAAGGAATTTCATAGAATTGTTGAGCCTTTGGTACGCCTCTGACAGCATTATAAACTGCTAGTCTTTCAGCAGGTGTATTTTCCGGATTTTTGTATAAATAAGTTACATCCCATATATCTGAATCGCCATTTTCATCAGTAATATCTGTACGTTTTGTGACAATTTTTCTACCCACACTAAATCAGAGAAGAATAGTCAGATTTTTATAATTTAGTTGTACAATGTTTGATTGAAACTTATACACACTGATATTTATTCATTGATAGACGGCTAAAGCCCCAATCAGATTCTTCGTCTTCCTTAAAATGAACAATGTCAGCATTCACTTCGCTAAATACGAACGGTGTATCGTATAGGTAACCGACCTCGCCTAGTCATACCAACAAAATAATTTGTGTTAAAAAATGGATGATAATTATTGAAATTATTATTTATTATTTTTGCACCTCGTTTAACCGCTTCAATAGATGCTGGTCCACATCGGTATATCAATTCACTTTTTTCTTGTGGTGTAGCATCAATAATTTGCCAACCACCATAACCTGATGGTAAATCAGGCCGGGCCATCCAAACATCATTCCATACATGAAAATTCCAGCACGAATCATTACAATTAATTTCGTCGCTGTCTTGAATTTTATTTCCAAATATGTCAAAGTACCTTTCAATAGAATCATATAATGTTAATTGTATTTTACGGTTCGCATTATATTTAAATACGTTTATAGGTTGGGTAGTATCATATATATATATATATATATATCGCACTTACTTATCGACAGTCATCGATTGATTAGTATCATGAGCGGATACATAATTTGTAGTTGATCGACATGGTATGCCAAGTGCTCGACATATTGTTACTGTAGCCCCTGCAAACACCCAGCATTGGCCATATTTCACTGACTTTCCACCAGATTGTAAAAATTGATCCATAATCGCTGTGGAACCGGTCCATGCAAAAGGTGATGTACCATCGTCATACGTACCATCCCACCTACCTTCTAAAAGACCATCATCATCAACCGAATTTATCTGTCGACAAGAATATATTTATTTATTTATTCATTTCATTGTATACTATATATTCGTTTGATTTACAATAGCAGACAGTGCTCTAACAACCATAACTGGATTTCCACGTTGTGAATGTGGTAATTTCGATTTTTCCATTAGAAGCATTGCCGATGGTAAAACGAAATCTTCAAATTGTCCGAACACCCAATGTTTGCCAGTTGGATTTTTATATGTGCCACACCAAATTTTCCCCACTTCATTCAAAATGTACTCATTTCGTTCGGCATCTTTTTCCATAAATACAGTATCTTTAGAGTGCCATGGATTGAAAATTATGTATATATCATCAGGAACCTAGAAAGAACAATATCGAAGCAAAGTATATTGAATTATCTTTAATTATAATATATACATATATATGTATATATATATATATATATATTAATTGTAGTACTTCATAATCAAAACGTTTATCACGTTTTCCAATGATATTTGTTTGCAATGAACATTTCCAAATTCCAATCGGTGCTTGAACGGCTACATGCACCTGAACCGTAATCATTTCATCATCGACGCGATTCAAACAAACTGACCATCTTGTTGCATCGCCTGATAAACGTTTATGTTTTGAATTGATTGGTAAAATTACTCTAGTACCTTGGACCACATCTGGTTTTGGACCTGAAAATATTTTAATCTTTTTTATTCATATTAAATTAATGTTACAGACATTATACTAAGATGAAGGATGCAACGCTTTTAAATTTACCCAAATTTAGTATATAGTGACTATTCAGTCAGGTACCTATGTCGATTCGTATGCACTTACATTTTACATACATATATTTATTGAAATTTAAAAATTAATTTTCATTTAAATTCTATTGATTGTTTATAAAACAAATACATAAAAAAAAAAATAACAAATACATTGATTGGTTATATCTTCTTTGAATAAATATATGCTTAATTAAATATCGTAAAATGTCTCGATAGATTCGTTTCGAATTTTAATCAGCAACTATATAAATAATTTTGATAAAAATACTGAATTACATAATAAATATTTAATTGTGTTTATACTAACTTAATGATTTTTTTTGCAGTTTATTATAATTTATTCATTTTTAATGCAATTAAGTATAATATACATATTATATACATATATATATTTTTCTATATGACGTTTCACTTACCAGTAGCAAATCGAATTCGTATAACATCTGACGATGGAATAAATTTTCTCTGAAAGCGTATAGCAAAGAAAAACGTAGTACCTCGTCGAAAAATAGGAAATGGATTTTCACCGTTCATTGAGTCATACATGTCAGTATGATTTGTTATACCATTTTCTTTACAGTAAAATTCGGTTCCAATCGGTTCTATTGGCTCCATATTTATCTGTAAAAGATACTGTTAGGAAAGGGGTGTGAAGTAGTACCTCTAGATAGGAGCGAGTTCCAACTAAAAAATAAAATTTGTAAACCTATAGTATTATTAAAACTAAACATGAACTATTAATAATGAAAGTGATAGATATATGTATAACTTGTTGAGGTTTGTGGTAAACATGATGGTATCACATTAGATCATCTTAACGTGCTCCCCGATCACCGAAATTTTTTAATTTTTTTTTGTAGATTCAGTCATACAATAGTGACCTTGAGGCATATCTTATATGGACTTGATTAGAATAAGATTTAATTATATAGGTATATCAAATTAATACAAAAAACCCCATTTCGAGTCCCTAATAATAAAATTAACAACAAACGTAACTTACTTTAGATTTGGAATATTAATTAATATCTAAAGAGTTGTCACACAACAGTATTACACAATTGAATTAACAATTTGTTTTGTTATTTTCTAGTTTTTATACGCGATTTCTTGAATCTCCCCCTTTTCTTTTTTTATTCAACAAACGTAAACGGAATTAAATTTATTACGGCTTACTCGATGCCAGGACGCGTCGCGTCCCCTGCATGCTGGCGGCGTTCACTACCTAGTAATTTTAATTTTAAATTATACAAGAAAAAAAAAACCAGATGAAATTAAGAAAATTTTAATGTAAGATTTGTTATATAAAATCATAATGCGATTGACTTTTTGTGAAAATTGTTGTTTGTAGGACTACCTATACATATAATTGGTCTGGCAGATTTATAATGCGTAATTTATCGGCATACTAAACGTACACTGAAAACTAATTGCCTGGGTATTTTTGTTACTCCATAATGTACCTAAAATAGGTGAAGGTGATTTATATTTGTACAAAATTTTCATATGAATAAGACATTACAAATAATTTTGAGCTGACTAACTAAAACTTCCTATTGATGATCTTATAACATTAAAGGAGATTACTCAACACTGCTTAGTACATATTATTATTACAGTAAAATACTTTTACTTATTTATGGATTATATATGTAGCATGTAGTATTATACAAATGTAGAAAATGCTGATGTCGACATTTCTTTATTAATTTCACACATTGCATTTTTAACATGTTCTTTAAAATATAAGCTGAAGGAAAAAACTATAATTACAATTTAATTAGAAAAACTTAGTCAACATAAATATGTTCGTAAGTCGCGTCATCTGGATCAAGTTCAGGATTAAACCCCTTTTTTTTCATTTCAAAAGCTGATAGATCTCTTTTCATTGAATACGCATCTTCTCCATCTGCATAATATTTCGGTTCTATTTCTACCGTTTCAAATTTCAATGCATTCTTATACAAATTTAATGCAGCCCGGTTACTTTTTCTAACATGAAGTGAAACATATTTTGCGCCGAAACATTCAACCATCGCCTCAGATGCCTGATCCATTAATTTTTGAGCCAGACCTAAACGACGATGGGATCGCTTTACTGCCAATGATGTGATGTGCCCATGTTTCATGTCATCATGATCTTCTTCCATTTTTGCAAGAACATATCCAACAATTTTACCTATAAACATTAGTAACTAAATTTTAGAGTACTCGTAATCTATGAGTTTATAATTTTTTATTGCATATATATACTATATAGTTACTTACCATGTTCATCTTCTGCTACATAACTAAGCTGAGGCCAGCTAAGGCCGTGATAAAAGTAATATTTCATTTGATAGTTCTCAGGTAAACATAATAAATTACAATGTTGCATATTCATTAGATCTTCAGGTTTAGCGCAACGTATATTCATAGTTTGCAAATTAATTATTTAAACTTTTACGGAGTTGTTTAATAACTACATTCGCTTATTAGTTGGTTGATGATGTTTTGAAACTATTCCTTACGACAATTCCGTACTTTCGTATATCTTTTAGAAACTTCAAAATTCATAAAATAAATATCCAGAAAATAATAATTTAAGTAAAGTAAATGAGACAATTGAATTAATAAAACATAAGGCTTTCTATAAAAACGTGAATGTTTTGGATTTTGAAGCACACATTTTTTTTAGCGCAAGTGACGTGACACTGCTGCATAGTATATGTAGGAATGGCAAACAAACATCGATATATCGAAGCTAATTTAAATTTTATTTTATTTTATTTATTAAATTGCAGACTAGACTAGAAGTAGAATCTTTTTACTAGAAAGTAGAGTCTTAGTCAGTCACTAGGGTCAGTCAAGAAAACAAGAGACAAGAGTCTTGTCACAAGACTTGAGAATCTCGGACTAATAAAAAAAAAGATAAGATAAATAATTCATTCATATTCATCATCATAATATTCATAATTCTTTTTTTTTTTTTGTTTTTAATTTAATCTGTGCTCCGGGGTCCGGCCCGGAATCCATGTCCAGACTGTCGGAATAATCGATATCGACTTCTCATTTTCGATTCAATTTCAAATTCAAAACAATAAAAACTTGAAACCAAACGAAACAGTGAAACGACAAAAATTTATTTTTTATAAATTATAATTTATAAATACAGAACAAGATATCAGAAAAATATTCGACGTTGGGTATCATTGAAAGTAAATGCTCTGACGCCTCTGGCGCATACATTACATAATATTTTATTATGTAAATAAAATAAATACATTAGTTATGATAAGTAGGTATACTATTTATTACTATAATAATATAATACAACGAAAAAAAATCGCAAAATCGATATTTTTCTTATTTTAATTGATATTTCCTTTTAAATATATATATTCTTCTTAAATTTATTCTAATATACATAATTTCTTTTTTAATTCTAATTCAAAAATTTCAGCTTCGACTAGATTAAAAAATATACCTACACTACATGGTATTTTAGTATAGTAGCTGTATTACATTTACTATTCGGATTAGTGAAGTGAGGTGAGCTGCTCTAGAATAAAAACTACATTGTGCTATCGATATATTGAAACAATAAACTCAAATTATTATTTTTTTGGTGGAACCAATTGAAATTTCCATATTTTATTTGGTCCAATTTCTGTTACATACAAAGCGGATCCGTTTTTACATACTGCAATATCATGCGGATTCGTAAAACCCTTAAAGTGAACGTATTGGTTTCATTTAAATAGAAAATCATCAAATCTTACAGTTTCCGGTTGCCAGTGATCAATTACAGATTCCGTTAGTGGATCAATTGTTAAACCTTGTATAGGCACCATTGAATTTGTTTGACCATTTACAGCATAAATAAGTTTTCCTAAATGGGAAATAGTAAAAAAAAAGATTCCTATTATATATTTTTCTATATGTAGGTACATATAAATCGGCGTATAACACCTTTGGTGGCCACAGCAAAAACACGTCCCATATCTGGTTGTTGTATTACTAATGCTGGTTCTTTTTCTCCTTGAACACTATATAATCCAGCTCTAGAACAGACTACTCTCATATTCTCCCTATCAGCAATACATAATCGATCAAGTGATTCTATCAATGCTAATGAGTGGGGTATTTGTAATGATAGAAATTCTATAAAATGAACATCAATTGGCAACGTTGTTAATAATATTAAAGAGGATATATATAGGTAGATAAGAGCGAACCTGGAGAACTGGGTATGACTCGCAATATTCCACCAGCGGCATTAAATTTCAAAATTCTGCTATTGCAATAACCATCAGCAATAAATATCTCGCCAGTAGTGGCAACTGCAATTGATGTTGGTTTACACAAATGTCGGTAATCCGTTCCTGGTATGAAACGTTCACCAAATGTTAATGTGGGTAGAAGTTCCCCCAGTTTAAACTGTGAACGTTAAGCAATGAAATGGAACGATTAATAAGAAAAATATATTACACATAAAATAAAACGTAATTAAATTTTAATAATATATTCTAGGCAATAATTATCAATATTATATTACTTTAAAAGCTTGGTGTAAAGCCACATCCGTTAACCACAGATTATCATGTTGATCAACAGTTAATCCATGTGGCATAAAAAATAAATTCGCACCCCATTTTCCCAAAATCTTTCCCGTTTGAATATCTAAAGTTAATACAGTGTGTTCCTTAATCGGCCCATAAGCAATTTGTTGATAGTGGTGACTCTCATTAAATGAACTGAAAACATATACTTTTATCATATGTATATACTTATGTTTAATTAAAACATATCGTTTAATTTAATTAACGTCTATCATAACGTCTAATTATTCAACTTACAACTGATTCCATATACGATCGCCTCGATGAAAAATAACAGGTTGGAAAGCTGAATTGACTGACACAGCGGTAACTTGTCCCAAGTTTAAATCAACTTCCGGCCAATTTCTAACAACTCTTGGAATATCAGCTTTTTCGTGTACTAGCGATTCTACATCAGCATCAATTTGTTTCCCAAAGGGTTCCGTAGATAAAGGCTTTTCTACCTAAATAAAAGTGAAACCATATTGTTATACTTATTATAGTTAGCTATTCTGCTTATGTGATTTATTTATACTATATAATAAGGTTAATATTATATATATATATATATATATATATATATATAATAATAATAATAAGGCTCAAATCATGTAATATAAATTAAGACATTCTACACTGTAGAATACCTTAATTCCAGGCTTGTGGACCGGTCATTTTAAATTTTAAAATAATATCTATAGATGTATGTGTGTACCTTATTAACCCATGCCATTATAAAAATTAATAAAACAAAAAATAATAATGTTGTAAGTACAACAACACATTCGCGTTTCATTATTTCATTCAATATTAAAAGTTTCTTAAACTTTAAAAAAACTTAAAATTTTAGACTTTTCTTAAACTCTAAACTAAATGCCTAATAAAAATCACTATCTTCATCATCACACTCTTCATTCTCGACTTGTTCGTATATAATAAACTAGAACATAGGTTTTTAACTTTCAACTTGCTAATATAATAACATATGGTGGGTAGATAGATTGTCCTACCCATGCCATGTATCTATTATTCAGTACGTAACTCGGTAGAGTAAGTTAGAAAAATATAGATTAACAGTTTTAATTCGGTACAATTAAATATTGAAAATATGCTGAGTATAATAAGTCTATTATATTATTGTGATTAATCACAATAATATATGTATGCAGAAGTAAATTTTCTTAATTATTTATCTACAACTGATTTATTAAATAATACTTTGTTCTATCATATAATTGATTGGCATAGCCGATTTTTAATAATTATATATAGATGAAATAGTACATATGTATACTATAAAACAAACAAGTATATATATATGATATACTTACTTGTCTACGAATCGCCCGATTTAATTCTAAAAGTTGCTTGACTTCGTTATAGAGGTTTTCTTTGTTCTTTATTTCTGGAACATATTCGTGTGAATAAGTAGTATTTTTTGAATGCAATAGTAAAATTATCAAATAGCTATTCAATAAGAAAAATGAATACATCGAAGCACAAAATAAAGAAGCCATGACAATTAAGTTTTTAGTTTGTATTTATATAAAAAGTACACGTACAAAATCGATCCATTAAAAAGATGATTTGTGATCGTTACTGAAGTAAATCATGAAGTCGCGCATGTGGATAAGGGTTTCCTTATCCACTGGAATCATCATTTGCGATTTTATATCGATACAAAAACAATATTCTATGTACTTTTATTAGTTTAAATAGCAAGTAAATATTATGAAATAGATGTTTCGATGTTATCCATTAAGAGGGTGTCGAAATAAAGTTCATTAAGATAACACGATACATATTATTAAAATTTGTTTTTCTTGCTTATCACTGATATAAACATTATGCAGGGTGTCCGTTAATGACATGCTAATATTAAAAGAGGTGATTCTTGGGATCAATATCTAAGAAATTTTTTTTTATTAATGTAGGGTCTAAACGTCTTAATTTGGGAGATATAGTGGGGTCAAATTTAGGGAAAAAAAAGGAATTTTGAATATATTTCCTAAATGGTTATATCGATTTACTTCAAATGTGGTTCTAGTACATAACTTAGGAGTATGCATTTTTTAATTGTAAAGAAAATTGAGCAACAATTTTTTCTCAAAAATTATACATTATAGCAAGAAAGTTTAAGAAGCATATTTTCTTTGGTAATTCATAATATTGAATCAAAATTTTAAATAAGCAATGGCGTACCCATTATCTCAATGCCAACGTCTAGATTAATATTTCTAGGTACATCGCTGCAGCAAATTTGGAATTGTCTTTACGTTAAGACCATACATTATAAATAAGCAATTTTTTTCTTAGATTCACCCCAAAAATCACCGCCTTCAATATTAGCATGTCATTATAATAAATAGAATCCTGTAGGTATATGTATTCAGGTGGATGATTGAACGGTTTTAAGTAACTTGCCTACTGGTAGGATTTAATGAAAAATACATTATTATTATTTTATTAAACATATAATTTCATCCAAAAAATCTAAGGAAAAAGCAATATACATAAATTCTTGCAATTTTATAACTTATTCGAAATATCGAATGAGAAAAAAGCAAAATGGCGTACAGGGGCACAAAAAACACGCACAACAAAATACTAACTTACTTAAATAAAATGTCTATATTCCGACTAAAACAAAAAAAAAGAAAAGAAAAAACGGAAATTTTGACCGACTGCTGTACTTATTCCATTTTCTTTTTCCTCCCGTATTATATAATGGCATAAAAAAATAATCATAAAAAATAAGTAGGTATATATTAAACATGTTATATTATTCCTTTTATCAGTAATTAATCATAAATTAGTAATTAAAAAAGAAAAAAGATTAATAATTTCCAATATCCAAATATTAAATTATAGATTTCAAACATGGAAGACAAAGAAGAAAAAGCACAATGAATTAATGTTTAGAATTAAAAAAAAAAAGAAAGTAAAACATAAACAGTTAGAACGAAACTGATTAAGTTATTTCAATAATTTCTAATCATTAATTCCACTGATTATAATAATTGTGCACTCAATCATCTTTTCTCTTTCTATAACATTTCATCCCTCGTTCGTTCTTCTTCATCTTATTATCTTCCACATTTTAAAAAATCACACATCTATGCTTCTTCTTCTTTTTCACTTGTAATGCTGCTCTAGTAGCATTTTCAAACACTTCCCTAACACCCTCTTTACTTTTAGCTGAACATTCTAAATAGGCGAAAGCATTGATTTTTTCTGCCATGGATCGGCCATCTTGAGGTTTAACAGGTTCTTGTTTCATTTTCTTCAATTCCTGTATCGTCACGGGATCATTTCTTAAATCCTTTTTATTACCAACCAATATGATTGGAACATTTGGGCAAAAATGTTTTACTTCCGGTGTCCATTTTTCTGGAATATTTTCAAGAGAATCGGGCGAATCAACGGAGAAACACATTAGAATTACATCAGTATCTGGATAGCTTAATGGCCGTAAACGATCGTAATCCTCTTGTCCAGCTGTATCCCACAATGCCAATTCAACTTGTTTTCCATCCACTTCGATATCTGCTACATAATTTTCAAACACAGTTGGTACATACACTTCTGGAAATTGGTCTTTACTAAAAACAATTAAAAGGCATGTTTTTCCACATGCTCCATCACCTACTATGACTAATTTCTTGCGGATTGTTGCCATGGCAGCTGACCCTGTAAAAAAAAATTTGCGGTAACATAAATTTTTATTTGCAGTAGCTGTCAGAAAATTTAAATAAAAAATTATGAAACATGTAAAACATGGCTCTCCAATCGTTTTCTTCATTCAAACAAAGTATAATTAGAAAAAAAAATAAGTAAATAAAACAACGCCTATAAAATGGCGGATTAGCAATAGCCTACTACAACCTTATTATTGAATAGGTTTAATAGAAAGAATATTAATCACCTTTTCCGTACTCGTCACGCCCCGGGGATAAGCAACAAAACATCCAGTTAAATTAGCCACCCAATAAAATTTATTTGGGAACAAATTTTCAATTATAATTAAAAAAGAAAAACTAATAATAAATGAAAAAAAGTGCTTTTCTTTGTACAAGATGAATGATTAATAATAAATTTGTGACATCATATTTGTCAATTGTCAATTATATGTCAGCCTAACAATAAGGCTGTTAGGTCGCAAACCCACCTATCTGATCCTAAAATGTCAGATGTTACTTTCATTTCATTTCATGTTTTTGTTTGTTTTGTTTGAAACTTTGCAAAGTTTGCTTTGCTTTGCACTTTACAAATAACCAACTTTGCAATGCAAGCCAAAAAATGAAAAAAGTGATCAGGCTGAGAAAGTTATAGTTGTTCATAGTCGTGGTGTTGTTTGCTCATTTTTTTTTGTGTTTCATTTCATTTCATTTAAAAGGAATTACTTAAATAAGAGTGTAAAATAAAACCTTTTATTTAAATACATATTAAGTCTTCATAGGCTTCGGAGTTGTATTATTTTTTCAGAATGATAATTGCGTCAAACAAAAATTGTAAATAAAATAAAGTAAACAACGATTAAAATGTGGATTAATTTTTTAGCTGCCAAGTGATAATTTTCTTCAGAAATTATAGATAATTTTGCACTATAAATTTATAAAATAAAGCGTACTTTCACCACGACTACAATAATCATTCCGTATTTGATTGAATTTGGAATTTAGAGTGTTGTTACTAAAGCACAGAATGAGTAGTAGGAAAATTGCGTTAATTACCGGCATTAACGGACAGGTACGTAATTGCACAAGAATTTAAATATACGTGGCAGTAGAATAGATGTTTGAAATTAGTGGATTGCTAATGGAAAAAGATAGTAAATTGTCGGCTTCTCAAGCTCCATTATGCTTCTACACTTCCATTAATATATCTTTTTTCTTTATATTTTATTCGATTTTTGTGCTTTTTAAAGAAAAGTTTTAATATATGCTACGTAGCTAATATGGAGATGTAGTACACATGTAACAAGTACATGTTACTTTAGACTAGAATTTAATCTAAGGTATACTTGAAAATTTTTCGAAAACCTTTCATTGTTGCAGGATGGTTCTTATTTGGCAGAATTCCTTTTAGATAAAGGTTACGAAGTACATGGAATCATTAGAAGAGCTAGTACATTTAACACATCTAGAATAGATCACCTACACACAAATCCTTATGCTCATCAAGGTATAGCTAGTAATATTTTAACTAAAAATCTTTGCAGATTTTATAAACTTTTGCTATTATAATTGACAAGGTGGTGAACTTCATTTGCATTATGGTGATATGACAGATTCGAGCTGTTTAGTTAAAATAATAAGTAAAGTAAAACCCAACGAAATTTATAATTTGGCTGCTCAAAGCCATGTAAAAGTTTCTTTTGATTTAAGTGAATATACGGCAGAAGTGGATGCTGTGGGAACTTTAAGAATTTTAGGTAAAATAAACTATGAATATACATTACATACATATGTAGTAAATATCGAATTACCTATCATTTAAATTTTACCACTTCAGATGCAATTCGAACATGTAAATTGGAAAATTATTCGAAATTTTATCAAGCTTCAACTAGTGAATTATATGGCGATGTTAAAGAAATTCCTCAAAATGAAGAAACTCCATTCAATCCACAATCACCGTATGGTAGGTATAGTACACATTTGTCTTTTTTCTCTTAGCAGCTATTAGCTAAATACAATCAGAAATTTATCATTTTTTACATTGTCACAATGTCAATGTCAATCACAATAAAAATAAACATTTGAAGTAGGTAATTAATAGCTAGGTAATTCAATTTTGATATTTTCTAGCCTGTGCCAAACTCTACGCCTACTGGATTGTAAAAAATTACCGTGATGCATATGGCATCTTTGCATGTAACGGCATTTTATTTAATCATGAAAGTCCACGTCGTGGTGAAACATTCGTTACAAGAAAAATTACACGCGAAGTGGCAAAAATTCATTTGGGACTTAGTGACTGTTTAACACTAGGAAGATTAGATTCGAAACGTGATTGGGGACACGCCAAAGATTATGTAGAAGTTGGTGAAATACCGATTGACTCTGTTCGATCAACGATTAATCAATTAGTTTTGTTTATAATAGGCAATGTGGCTTATGCTACAACAAGAAAAACCTGACGATTTTGTAATCAGTACAGGTGAAACGCACAGTGTTAAAGAATTTGTTGAAGAATCATTCAAACATATAGGCAAAGAAATTATTTGGGAAGGAACTGGCCTTGAAGAGATAGGAAAAGAGAAAGAGAGTGGAGTTGTTCGAGTTAGAGTGAATCAGAAGTACTTCAGACCAACTGATGTAGTAAGCAAAATGATTTAAATAATTAATCACATTTATATTTTATGATAAAAAACAAAAATGATTTGTTTAATAATCACATTAAACATTATATTTTCTTAGGGCTTTCTTTTGGGTGATGCAGCCAAAGCTAAAAAACAATTTAGTTGGAGGCCAAAAATTTCCTTTTTAAAATTAGTGCGAGAAATGATGGAGTCCGATATCGAATTGATGAAGAAGAATCCGCTTGCCTGAAAGATTAATGCATTAACCAACATTATAATTTGTAAAAGATTGTATAATAGTTAACTTTAAATACCTATACCTTATACATGTATTATAAAATAAATAAACTTTCTTTCGGAAGTGAAACTTAACTATGACTAAAATGACTAAATAAATAAATAAAAAAACAATTTCGATATACGAAGCGCATATGAAATGAATAAGTTGATAAGTTAAGAGGGGATACGACTATAATCAATGCCGCTGTGCCGTCTTGCGTACTGATTAGTTAGCACAAATAATATCCAGAAAGGGAATAATCTGTTTTTGTAAAAAAGTGTGTGTCGCAGTAGGTAATCAGTTTCTCATAGATACCTATGCAACTCTGTACAAATGTTTAAAATGTGAGCGTTCCTTTAAATCATGTAATTATTTCGTTTAAAAGTTAAATTTACATGTCTTATGCGCGGTTTAAGCAAAATTAGAGAATGTCACATTTTTGGGGCCACTTTAGTGGCAGAAGCGCACCAAAACAAAGAAATCTCCAAGATGGCCTTTTCCAAATTGCTTCACAAACATGCAGCTTACTCGTACAAGTTAATAATACGAATAATATCAGTTACGGCCATAATAATTCGAATATCCATTTGAATAGGTATGCAAATAAGAGAAAACTAGTACAGCCTTTATAGTTGATAGTAAACGACTTAAATTTTCGTATTTGCATTTGTTTTATATACAGCTTATCGTCATCGTCCCCACCATCATCATCTACATCATCGCATTCCACCCATTTTCCAAAAAGTCGAACCACAGTTCCTGGAACAACAACTGAAGCAGATCGTGAACAATTAATTGTTTTAATACCACCCACACCAAACACGCATGAAAAAAAGTATCATCATCACTATCAACATCATAATAATGGCAGCAACAGTAACATATCAACAAAATATAAGCCTGGAATATTAGGAAAACCTCGATTATCTGTAAGAAGTGAAAAATAAATATGTATATTTTGTTATATTAATAGTATGTTTCAATAGAGAATAAGGAATTTAATCAACATTTAAGTTAACTTAAAGCTGCTTATAGGATTTTTTAAAACTTAAAGGTGAAGCTGTATGACGTCATATTCTCGCAAACTTGATTTCTGGTAAAAAATTCATTATAATTTTCAGCAAAATTAAGTAACTACGGCAAGATAAAAAAAAATACAATATTTCGGAATATTTAATGATACATATGTTAAGTGAATAAAGTGAATAAACAACAGGATTTTTCGCAAGTTCCTGTTTCTATTTGATCATGTGATGTGATTTTATATATTTTTTTTATTTTTCAAAAAAATTGTTTTCAAAATGTACTTATTTGGCAACAATGTAAATTTTATTTATCAAACAAAAGCAAAATAATAGCACAAAGTTTATAAAATATACATGGATGTTAGTCTAAAACTATCTAAGTAATTAGATTAAATTAACAATGAAACTGTTATTTAATAGTTCTAAAAGAAAAGTACGTATTTAAATGAGATTTTCGAATTGTCACATGAAATTTGATCTTTTACATTCAGTGCTTTAGTTTCACATATGTATAACTTAATATAATATATGCCAATGAATTTATTTTTCAAGTGCATTGTGATGATTGATTGATCATAAAATTTGTCTTTTTATTTTATGGGTCATTTGAGAAAAGCAACGATTTTATTTTCGATTTTCCCTTTTGTTTTCAAAGCCCGTACTAGAAACGCCTACCTCGTCGCCACCGCCTCATGATGAAGAAAATGATGTTTGGGGAGGCCAAGCTTATGCATTAGCTGAGAATGATAACAATTCGAAAGGGTAATTAAATTATTACTGAATGTATTTTAGAACAGTTATGTATATCTATCTATATATTTATTATACCTATCAGATGGGGTAGAAAAAATAAATGGTGTAGGCCGTCGTGCATTCCAATTTCAATAATCTGTATTTTAATCTTCCTGGTAGTATTATTACCATTATTAGATCATGCTGCTGAAAAAGCTTTACAAGAACTAAATGCAGCTAATCGCCCATGTAATGCTTGCAAGTGAGTGGCAAAATAAGTGATCTGATATAAAAAGGGATACCTATCTACTAATTAAATAAATTTATTATTAAATAGATTGTCATTGATTGAGAGTATACCAGAAGGTTTAATTTATAATGATTCAAATTTAACATATCCATCGACGTTTGATACATGGATGGACTTAATAAATTCTGCTCAAAAATCAATAGAAATTGCTTCCTTATATTGGACATTGAGACAATCGGAAGTGTATCCTGATCCATCTTCCGTTAAGGTATAAGTATATCAGTACATTACAATTAAGTAGTCAAATTAACTGAGGATAGCTAGCTAATTTAACATTCTGAATCTGACCTAAAAGATTTTTATTATACATATAAAAGAAGTTAATGTTTTGTTGTAGGGCGAAAAAATATTTCAGGCACTATTGAAAGCCGGTACTGAGAGTGGCATCGCAATTCGAATTGCCCAAAATGCTCCATCACAACAGTATCCAAATGTTGATACTGAATTTTTAGTAAAACGTAGAGCGGCAATTGTGCGTAGTCTAAATTTTGCAAAATTATTAGGTGGCGGTGTTTTGCATACAAAAATGTGGATAATTGATCGAAAACATTTTTATATTGGTAGTGCAAATATGGATTGGAGATCGTTAACACAGGTTCTGTTTGTTTGTACTAAGTACTAATACTATTTTTTAAGATTATTCGACCTCATTAATTTTAAACATTTTCGGCGGAATATTTTAATATTTTATAGGATCGTGAAAACCATGGCATGGCATGCTTTAAGTGAATCAATAAATTAAGTTAATTAACTATATTATTGATTGCGATTTTGGGTTTCCAATCCGGTACACACGCCATCGAGAAATGTTGGTCGTGAAATTACTATTATTATTATTATTATCATTACTCATGTATTTTAATTATAGTTTATAGTTATATTTATATAGAATGATATTGTTTTATGTAGAAAATTTTGCTACTCAACAAGTTCAATTAATAGTTGTATATAAATTATAAAAAGTTATTTTGTAGGTTAAAGAAATGGGAATCGTAGTATACAACTGTAGTTGCCTTGCTGAAGATGCTGCTAAAATATTTGATGTAAATAGCGTTTGCTTAATATTAGATTATTTTAAACCAATAACTATCTACTTTTCTACTTGCTTATTAGGTCTACTGGTATTTAGGTGAAGAAAATGCTAAAATTCCTACACATTGGCCTTCGGCATTGTCAACAAAATTTAATATAAAAACACCGTTAAATTTAGTTCATAATAATGAAACATTACAAACGTATATTTCTGTAAGTAATACGAATACGGCTGCAACCGTCAACTTTTAATCTATACATAAACTACGTATGTCTTTTTTTTTTTTTTGGTTTATGGGTATGTAGAGCGCACCATTACCTTTCAATCCAACAGGTCGAACAAATGATATAAATGCGTTATTAAACGTAATAAAACATGCTGAGAAGTTTATTTATATTGCTGTTATGGATTATTTCCCATTAATGATTTATTCACCGAAAATGATTTTTTGGCCTATTATCGATGATGCACTAAAAACGGCCGCTGTTGAGCATAAAATTAAAATTAAGCTATTAATAAGTAAATGGCATCATTCCCGACCATCGGAAGATAATTTTTTGAAAAGTTTAGCAAGCATTAATCGCGTATACCCAGGAGTTTCAATTGAAGTGGTAAGTTCGATTATAAACAATTGTTGCGCCAATAATTTAATGTTAACAGAGTCCTTAAAGTGGCAGTTATTAAAATAATTTTGTTTATTAGTTCATTAGTTTAGAATTTAATATTAGAATTTATTAGATGTTTATTCAACAAAAAAAAACGTTTAACAACGTAAAAAAGAAAATTACCAAAAATTAATTCGAATAAGATAATTTGTAACAAGAATATCAAGATATACCAACTAGATCTACTACACAAACAATACCCCCGTAATTTTACTATTTCTGAACTTTATTATTATTATTATCACTATTGTTAAAGAAATTACTTTCTAGCGCCGTTTCATCATTCCTTCTGATACAAATCAAGCTAAGATACCATTTGCCCGTGTAAATCATAACAAGTATATGGTAACAGATAATGTGGCGTATATTGGTACATCGAATTGGTCGGGTGATTATTTTTCAAATTCAACCGCCGGTGTTGCATTCGTTTTACATCAAGACCCAGCTGTGATCGATCAAAATACGGATCACGAAAGCATACGTAGTCAGTTGCAAGTAGTATTTGAAAGAGATTGGAACTCTCAATATGCACATTCACTTTAATTAATTTGCTTATATAGACAAACACATATACATATTGCCCCATCATCACACCATTGTGAACAAATTTCTACCTTAATTTAAGTTTTTAAAGAAACTATGATATTTGATCAATACTCATTATTTTAAAGATAAATTTAGCTTTTATTGAAACTATGAGCCGGATAGAATCGCAACAAAAAATGCGAGAAACTATAAGAAAATATTCATTTTTATTGCTGTGAACTCGATTTTATTTAAATTATTTTGATTTCAATTGAGCCATTAATTAATTATTATTAATTGAGATATATTATCGTAAGTATGAATACGTAAGTACTCTATTAGATTCTATTAACATTTGTGTCGTACTGACAGATATTTAAGCAATCAATTAGATTCTTTGCAGCTTGTATATTAAGTATTAACTTAATATCACACTTGACGTTTCCTCTTAAAATGCAAAAACAAATTATGCTATACTAATGCACAAATTTTTAAGATAAGCATAATATTGAGCTTTCCAATATGTATTATTCTACCACAAGTGATAATAATTATATGTATATGTATAAAAAGAAAATTAATCTGACGCAGTTATGCTGATCTCCAATTATATTGAAAAACCAAGATAATCAATTTCAAGTGCCTCTTTTATTATACTGTTACAGGTAATAAGTTTAAATCAATGTATGTATAAATATAAAAGTCTTTTTACATTATCTGATTTTATTTCGGATTTTCGATTCCAATTTTAATTTAATAAAGCTTAATATCAAGTCAGATAATGCGACCGAAGACTCTTTTATTTTACTTCTGTAAATTTTCTGTTTTATATTTCATTCCAAAAAATCTGTATCTTTCAAATTTAAATAAATTCTGAATTACATTTGTAAGTATGGAAATGTGCAATGTACCTATGTATGTGTATTTAGCACTGAATTTTGAATTTAAATATGTGCATAGATAATTAAATCCCTTACAATTCTCTGGAACTACATACTATTTTATTCTATAGATAATAATTATTGTAAACCTATTGCAATCGTTGACTCATTTTCCTTTTCGTTCGGTTCCACTTTAGATTTATAAAATATAACTTGAGAAATTTATTATACACGTTATTATTTATTTATGTAATATTAAATTCAGTAATCGGGAAATTATTTAAGATTACCTTTTATTTATTATTTCTGCTGCAAAAATACAAAGCCTATTTTATCTACATCTAATTGGTTAACAATTAGATCTATTAACTAATAGATGTGCTATTACTTTTACTTGCATTAGTGTATTTTCACAGATTAGATTGTAGAATGGTACAATTGCAAACCTACAATACTCTAAACTATACTATATATAGGAATGTAATGCTGGTAAGTATATTGATCCCATAAACTCAGATCGAATATTCCGATCTCCTAAATACAAACACCATGAATCTAAAATGTAAAGGTAATCAATTGTGAATAAATTCATTAGTATCATTATACTTATTTTGTAAAATATACAAGTTCTCTTACAAAAAACTCTTACGGTTAAGTAGGTATATATAATTATAGGTATTATTCGAAATATGCCATATTTTCAGAATTATAAAAACATAACGTAGCAAAACGATTACCTAAAAGAAAGACAATAAAATGAATGAAAAGTTATTGTGATTATTTGCTAGCTTACAGAAAGATGTCCAGCTGGAAAAAAAAAACTATCCACCTTTTAAAAAAGCATAAGTATGAATGGTTAAATATTAATAAAAGAAATTTTTGAACAATAAATAGTATATTTCTATAACCGTTATAATAACAAGTACATTAAACAACTATAGTAAAAATATTTCACAGTAAAACCGGACGGAATGCGATTTTTAATTTAAGTACATTTTGATTAAAAACTTAATATCTACAATCTACATATTAATATGATGATGTGACTCGATACATATAGGCACATATGTATGGTATGGCGCAGGTAAAGGAATTATGCAGCATCATAATAATTAAATGTTAAAATGAGTGAAACTTAAGTTCAATCTTGTAGTAAGTAGTATTACCATTTACACCACAAATATATTATTTAATACTTGCTATTATTAATAAATCAATTCAAATAATTTAGTGAAAAGTGCATTAATCCTATCTAATACAACTTAATTTTTAACGTATATACCGCCAGATACCTTTGAAGCATTACTATTTATTATTTGAAGAATGTGCAGTAGCAATAATTTGATCAGGAAGATAGAAGAATGATTTCAATGTTAACTTGCCTTGTGGTTTACATTGAAGATGTTCATCTATAAATTGACAGGGACACGAAAGTGTACTACAATGACGACCTCCTATAGACGGAGGACTTGCTAGAAGTCCTCTAATACGATTACGACCCCATCGTGATATGTAACGTAGATATAATAATGTTGCTCTTTCCTAGAGAAATCGGGAAATAATACGTACATATAGAGTATATAACGTGTTTGCAGTACAGAATACGATGTTATTTTGTGTATTTATAGTGCAATTTTGAAATAAAAATGTACATAGAAACAAAAGTGTAACAAAAAAAAAAAGAAGTGAATTATCTACATAATCATACTCTAATCTACTTATATGTATGCCCATAGAACTATATCCGATTGATTTAATAATTGATTAATAAATGCCTAATCTGGTCATAAATCTTGACCAAAATGGACAACAATCTCTGCTTTCATCTAACGGCGGAATTTTATCGGTTAATATATCCTCAATATATTGACATGGGCAAAGTGAACTTTGTACGTGTTTTGGATTAGCTGGATTTGCTATAACTTCATCAACAGTCCAATCAAGACGTCGACGCAGAAAATCTTTACCCCATCTTTGGATGTAACGTAGATAAAGTTGCACTGAACGATCCTGTATTTGAAATTAGTAATCAAAAAACAAATTTTTAGTATGTTTGAGATTGAAATTTGAGTGGAACTTGTTGGGTGCTAATAGATTGCATAATTAATATATACATTTAACAACATTTTTAGTATAACAGACTTGCCCTGAAACGTTTACACTTTTGTTTCCGTACATAAAAAAAACATAAAGAGCAAATTCTTTGTTTTCCTTTTTTTTTTTTTTTTGCTCGTAATTAATCATCACCTGAATGAAACAGGACTTGCATAAAAATAATACATAATATACATGCATTTAAAAATTTACATACTTTCGAAATACATTAGTCAAGGATCGATACAATAATCCCTTCACCATAACTATTTATTTTAAAGCATCACTAAATCGATGTCCAATCAACGTAATTAATTACACCAATAATTAAAACAAATGCTAAGCGACTTGATTGCTATTTTTTTTTTTAAGCAAGCAATGCACCACTCACAAAATATATTTATTTCGAAACAAATACGTACTTGTTTTCTTGATAAACGTGTTGTCCTATTACCCTGAATAACAATATCATTAGCTGTAATATCCATTCGTTCCTCCCAACCACTAGTTGGATTCCGTTCCTGATGGTCAATACTGTTTTGTAAATGAGTAATGCATGGTGCAGAGTCCATATAAATGAAACACAGATTCACTTTATGACATGAAATTTTACCACGATCGTCCAATGTTAATATGATTTTATGACGCAGAAGGTGTTTATTCACATGAGCAAGACATCTTAAACACAGATAAACTCAATATGAGCTTAAAGTTTATTAAAATTATTATAATAATAAGTATCTATTGGGGGTTCTATGAATTAGAATATAATTTAAATTTCAGTATAATAATTTAAAAAAGTTATAAAAAAAACTTTGCTGTAGATAAACATGTCCCCTAGCATTTCCACAGCTGCCAAACTGTTCTATTATTATTTTGTATTATTATTTCGTGGTTACTAAATTAAAAAATAAATAACTAACTTTTCCAAATTTCTTTGCAATTTAAATTTTATATACATAGATAAAAATATTGCACCAGCATTTAGTACAAGCCATCCAATACCTAAACCAAATAATGTCAGACCATTTGTTCCAGAAAATAATAGACTAAGAAGTACAATAAATGCCAAAGTTATCCAGACAACTAGAATCCTTTTATAGCATATATTATATAATGTAAAACGGACGTCATTTACAAGTAATTCCAATGCTTGTACATATTCTTCAACTGTAAGCTGTATAAAATATGAATAATTAATAAGTTATTTAATTAAATCTTGCCAGCAAAGGGAATATAAAATGAAATATTTCCTTATCAGAAGCAAAATTAATGAATCCAAACAATAGATGATGATGATGCTGATGATGATGATGATGATGATGACTAAAATCATCATTATTAAAGTAAAGAGAAAATATTATTTTGCTGGCTTAAATATGTAGTAAGTGAAATTAATCATCAATATAGTAAACAGTGGCGTAAATATCATTTACGTTTTTATCCACACTTACTGTTAATCCTTGAGCCATTAATTCTTCAGGTACCAATTCTGGACGGAATATAGCCGGTGTTATCCAAGGAAAACGTGAATTAATAGGCAATAAAGTGACTATTATATCACCATTTGCTGAAAATATGTTGAAGTAAATAATCAAGTGGCCTCGATGCTTAACTAATGGTATCAATAAATCATACATACAAAACCCTTGACGAATTGGTTCCACTGTAGCTATTGGCAGTTCAACATTTCTCAATGGTTTTGTGTCCGTTCCGTAATTATTGGCAGAAATGTTTTCTGTACCAGCAGTGGTTACAGAAATACTACGTTCTAAATTAATTTGAATGTTTTCCGTTGGAATAACGGCAGGGCCACCATTATCTTCAATTTTAAATGGTGATGATGATGGTGATGTTGAAAGCTTCTGTTTCGCTGGTGGTTTTTCTAATTTAATTTGTGATGGTGATGGCGATGGCGATATTGTGATTGTACCTTTATTGTCGTCAGTTTGTTTTTTTTTTGCAGTTTCATCTTCGAATGTTATCCAACTTTTAATTAAATTAGATGGCGATTGTGTTGATGATGATAATACTTTGACGACATGAGTATTTTGACCTTCGTTATTAATTTTCGACTCGGATTCGTCACTCATGCTTAATAGGTTTGGTTATTATTATATGTAGAGACACTTAAACTTTAAAGATGAATTAATTTACTAGTAAAATATTAACGAGTAGGTGCTTATACATACTATAAGTACATAAACTTACGTATCAATTCCAAACAGATATTAACATAATTCACACTATTAGGGGCCACTAAAGGTAGATTGATAGGTATACCCTATCTGTAAAATTGTAGATAATATAATTTGGACCCCACTCCTACGACAATTTTGTTATGTTGTATAAACAAATTAGCGGACATCAGACAGACAGGTGAGCTGGCATTTGCTGTTTGTTTTATCTGTCAGCTGAGTTTTACTGCTTGCGATCTATGCAGAAAAGTCTCCAATGAAAAGTAAAATATAGTTTTATACTTCATTTCATTTCTAGTTGGCAGTTACCTTATTCTATTAATTAATAATTTATTAATTTCATTATTTAATATTTAACGGTAATATTGTATTAATATTAGTATTGCAATTACATTGCACAGCAAATAATTAATTATATAAATATTATTATTAAATTAAGATATCTTTAATCTAGTAACTACGGTCATGTTCAGTATACATCACTTTACAGTCTTCTGTTCTCGTTATATCCTACATTTTGTACGTTAAGATTCTAGTGTATAGATGTCGCGACGTAGGCGCTTTGATTATGAGAAGCGACGAAGCTGCAGGATTTGTGTCTGATATGCTCAGGGGAATTATAAGGGAAAAGTGTGAGCATGAAAGGGCAAGAGTGAGGGAAAGGGGAGCTCAAGGAAGGCGGCCTAGAATGAGGCCAGTGGATGTGTTAGTGTGTCTGGGTGGAGGTTTGTGTTCAGACATGGTTACCAAACCAAACCAAATTCAAACCCAAACCCAAACATGAAATATAATTACCATATTTTACAGAGAATTCTGTATTAAACTAATGAAACACCCTGTATATAAAGAACTGATACAAAATGCCGGTACGATACAAGCTCATAGCAGCGTAGATAACTGAGACTTTCCCCTTTCGCATAGCTTCAGGTTAGTCTGAAACCCAAAGCCGAACCCAAACCCAAACTTGGCTGCCGTCCCTGCACAAACAATCTTTCAAACTGTTCCAGAACCGTTGCATTATCTGACTAATTGCACGTCTATAGATTACCTTAAATATAAGGTAATATATACTTTACAATAAGTATATATAATTATATACTTTATAATAATAAAGTATTCTATAGTAAACAAATGAAACACCCTGTATTATAAAAAAGAACTGATACAAAATATAGTTTTGTTCAGTTCAACAACATATATATTGTTGGTATATAGTACCAACAAGAGTCCAACTTCATTAATTGAACAGGTACATGACAATGATAACATGTAAACACATGAACAGGCACACACGGACTTACTATTAAGGGGTGAGTGGTTTTAAACAAATTCTTTTAAGAACTAAATAAAATATAATCGATAATTATAAAATACGATAGATAAGAGATTAAGAAATTAAAGAAAATAAATTTTGCGACGTCGCCAATTTTCTTATTTTCAATTTTACGTTAAAATTGCAAAATTCACATATGATCAGTGGCAACACATTGAACACTAATTTGAATATTGGGTTTGGGTTTGGGTTTGGGTTTGGGTTTGGGTTTGGGTTTGGGTTTGGGTTTGGGTTTGGGTTTGGGTTTGGGTTTGGGTTTGGGTTAGTGTTGAACTAATGTTGAATTAGTGTTGAATTAATGTTGAATTAGTGTTCAAATTAGTGTTGAATTAGTGTTCAAATTAGTGTTCAATTAGTGTTCAATTAGTGTTCAAATCAGTGTTCAATTAGTGTTCAATTTATTGTTATTGTGCAATTTATTGAGCAAGTTGTTGTGCAACTTATTGCGCAAATGAAACAAGGTTTCAGACTAACCTGAAGCTATGCGAGGGGGTCTGAATCTCAGTTATCAGCAGTTATTGTATTTTTCCTAGTTTGCTGACATAAAATTCTGGATTTATCAGCCCTAAAAAACATGTACATTTTTCAAAATGAACATTTTGTTTCGTTTAGAGTCTGCGCAGCAGCAGTAAAAAAGTAAAAATGCATGGAAAAAACAATCATTTGGTGAAGAAATCATAACCAAAATGGCGGATGTAATTTATATTGTATTGCGGGGTTCGAGTTGGGCTTGCGATCCGGGTCCGGTGTCGGGTCCAGGTCCGGTCCGGGTTAGTGATTAGTCAACTTAGTGATCACCAATTTGAACACTAACCAAACCCTAATTTGAACCCTACCAAACCCAAATTTGAACACTAATTGAACACTGATTTGAACACTAATTGAACACTAATTTGAACACTAACTGAACACTAATGTGAACACTAACCAACCAAACCAAAGGAAACAGACTAAATCAAACCAAACCAAACCAAAGAAAACAGACGAAATCAAGTTGAACCAAACCTGAATACTAACTGGACCCTCAACTGAACACTAATTTGAACACTAATTTGAACACTAACTTAAACACTAACTTAAACACTAATTGAACACTAACTTAAACACTAATTGAACACTAACTTAAACACTAATTGAACACTAACTTAAACACTAATTGAACACTAACTTAAACACTAATTGAACACTAACTTAAACACTAATTGAACACTAACTTAAACACTAATTGAACACTAATGTGAACACTAATGTGAACACTAATTGAACACTAATTTGAACACTAATTTGAACACTAATTGATCACTAATTGAACACTAATTTGAACACTAATTGATCACTAATTGAACACTAATTTGAACACTAATTGAACACTAACTTAAACACTAACTTAAACACTAATTGAACACTAACTTAAACACTAATTGAACACTAACTTAAACACTAATTGAACACTAATTGAACACTAATTTGAACACTAATTGAACACTAATTTGAACACTAATTTGAACACTAATTGAACACTAATGTGAACACTAATTGAACACTAATTTGAACACTAATTGAACACTAATTTGAACACTAATTTGAACACTAATTGAACACTAATGTGAACACTAATGTGAACACTAATTGAACACTAATTGAACACTAATTTGAACACTAATTGAACACTAATTGAACACTAATTTGAACACTAATTGAACACTAATTTGAACACTAATTGAACACTAATTTGAACACTAATTTGAACACTAATTGAACACTAATTTGAACACTAATTTGAACACTAATTTGAACACTAATTTGAACACTAATTTGAACACTAATTGAACACTAATTTGAACACTAATTGAACACTAATGTGAACACTAATTGAACACTAATGTGAACACTAATGTGAACACTAATTGAACACTAATTTGAACACTAATTGAACACTAATTGAACACTAATTTGAACACTAATTGAACACTAATTTGAACACTAATTGAACACTAATTTGAAGACTAATTTGAACACTAATTGAACACTAACTTAAACACTAACTTAAACACTAATTGAACACTAACTTAAACACTAATTGAACACTAACTTAAACACTAATTGAACACTAACTTAAACACTAATTGAACACTAATTGAACACTAATTTGAACACTAATTGAACACTAATTTGAACACTAATTGAACACTAATTGAACACTGATTTGAACACTAATTGAACACTAATTGAACACTAATGTGAACACTAATTGAACACTAATTGAACACTAATTGAACACTAATTGATCACTAATTGAACACTAATTTGAACACTAATTGATCACTAATTGAACACTAATTTGAACACTAATTGGGTTTGGGTTTGGTTTGGTTTGGTTTGGTTTGGTTTGGTTTGGTTTGGTTTGGTTTGGTTTGGTTTGGTTTGGTTTGGTTTGGTTTGGTTTGGTTTGGTTTGGTTTGGTTTGGTTTGGTTTGGTTTGGTTTGGTTTGGTTTGGTTTGGTTTGGTTTGGTTTGGTTTGGTTTGGTTTGGTTTGGTTTGGTTTGGTTTGAGGTACGGGGGCGGTGAGCTCTGACAGTACCTGAAGCTATGCTGATGGGAAAGTCTTAGTTAGCTGCCCTGCTCTGAGCTTCCACGTAGCGTGCCTCGGATACTGGACGTCGCATCAGTTGATATGATTTGCTCTGTCAGCTCATGGGGCGGTCAGGCTAATACAGAGCAAATGACATATCGGCTAGCTTGCTAGCTGAGGGCAGAAAATGCCGAGTGGGATGGTAACCACACTAAAAAAAGCACCCCCAGGCCAAACGGCTGCGGTGCTCTGGCGCCGTGGTAGAGGGCATCTGCCATTTGTGTTGTGAGTCTATGGTTAATGTTAATTGTTTTTATGTTGCAGGTGCTGTTCCCTCTGCGTGTTGAGTGGATGGGTAATGGTGATCGGCGTGTGATGTCTGTAATGATTGTACATGATGTCTTTTGTTTTTTTTTATGTAAGTGTTGTGTATGTTGTCGGAAATAAAAAAGTCTGTGTCTTGTCAGTTCGGTGTTTTATTCAGTGTCACCTCTACTCGCTGTCGTGTCGTGGCTTAGAGTACTGCACGAGGTCTTAACGGCGCCCACCCAGAGAGTGCCTTGCGGATACTACTGGGTGGTTATACCGTCATGGGCTAGTAGTTGTATGTGGTCATGTCTCGCTGGCTGCTAGCCGGTGGTGGGGGCTTGGCTTAACCGCCCGGCCAAGTGGAGGAAAACCACAATAAAAAGCCTCTAAGCTAAGGTGGAACAGCATATGCTGAGAGCTGCATGGCCAGTGGAGCTGGAACTGGTCGCTAATATGCGAACTCCGGAGACTGGGCGCCCTCCGGTTTAAATAATGCCTTCTTGTAGTATTGCGGGGCTCTGCTGCAGGTGACTAATATTTCCTACGCTACTCGTGGGATTGATTATGGAGTATAAACAAAATAAAGGTAGTAAAGGGAGGGATGTGGGAGCAACTGTCGGTGGCGTTGACCGGCAAGGCGCAACGCCACAATCACACTCCGCTGCGGCAGATAGCTGTCCAGTGGGCTGCCTCATGGATTCTGGGGGAGGCAAAATTTCGTCCGTTATGGGTGAGAAAGCAGACAAAGCCAAAAAGTGGCGTAGTCTGTCGGTGGGCGAGGTGACTCTGGAAAGGGTTTTCAAGAAAAGTGGGAAAGTGGCTCATTCACCGCCCCAGGTAGTGGATTTGCGGGAAGACACGGTGTCTCCGGAGGGCAAGGAAACAGGCAGGGACTGTACGATGCAGCAGTTGGACCTATGGAGTGGAGGAAAGGTAGGTGATGAGGAGGTGTTCGTAGATATGGGAAATAGCAAAGAAGACGAGGAAAGATGTTTGATTGTCGAAGGTATTGCGGCGCTGGCCGACATAGACCGGCGGCTTAGAAGCAGCATGAAAGCCAACACAGAAGTGGAGATCAAAAGCTTGTCGGAGGAGTTGCAGCGAGTGGTGCAGAACTTCCAAGAAAAGGAAGTGGAAAAATGGCTGATGAGCCAAAAGGCAGGTGGTGTGGAAATTTGTACACGGAAGGTTGGAGAAGTGAAGGCATGGGACGGGTACGATGAGTGGACTGAGTGGGAAGCCATGGATTGGAGTGAGGCGCAGTATAGGTACGCTAGAATAACGGCGGAGGAAGATAAAGGGGATATGTGGTGTGAGATGGATGTGCTGATGGATGAGAGGGGTGGTAGTGGAAAGGCCCACAAAGCCAACTTTCTAGTAAGATATCCTGAACTGGCAACGGAAAGTCGCCAGGTTGAGTACCTAGAAAGAATATCCAGTGTAAAAAAGGGTTTAGGTAAATACGAGCTCAGAGGTACACTGAGGGCCGCGAGGGTGGGGATAAATGACAGAAAAGCAGACCTTTTTTCAAAAATGGATCAGGTATTGGAAGAGGCTGCGGATAGACGAGGAACGGTGGTAAGGGTATGGGGCGTGGCTTCTGATCTAGCGCCAAAATTGAGACGGTTGTGCGAGGGTTTGGGAAAGAAGTGGGACGTTAGGGTAAGGATATTTGGTGATAGTGCAGGTGGGAAAGAGCGGAAAACAGATACGTACGCTTTTGTGGTGGGAGAAGCAGGTGGGAAGTATGAGGAGAAGCTAAAGAGAATAAAAGACAGACTCAAAGGTCAGGGAATGGATGGAGTAAGGAAGATGACAAAGACAGATAATGGCAAAGTGCTAATTGTCACGGAGAAGGATAGTGGCGTGGTGGAGAGAATTGGCAGAGCGATGGGTGCCAAAGAAGGTGAGGCGGGGATGAAGTGGGAGCAGGTTGGGAAAAGAAATCAAAATGTAGAGGTGTTCCTCAGGGACCTCGAGGCCCTGGTAACCAATAAGGAGGTAGAGGATGTGCTTGCCAAAGAGATTTGTATAGGAGAAGAGGCTCGATTGGTCCGAATTAGAGATGGACCAAAAGGGACGAAGGTTGCCGTTGTGCTGGTTGGAGGGGAGACGGCGAAGAGGATGACGAACAAAGGGTTTATCACGGTTGGGATGGTAAGGGCAAGGGTAGAGCGCCGGGTCGACCCAATTAGATGCCATAAGTGCTGGCGCTATGGCCATTTTGCGGCGTCTTGCCAGGCGGAGGTAGATTGGAGGGCGTTATGCTACCGGTGTGGACAGAGTGGGCATGATGCGAAATCATGCAGTAAAGAGGAATATTGTCCACTGTGTGCCACGGCCGGACATAGGGCGGGATGGGGTAGGTGCCCAGAGCACCAGAAAGCGATTAGAAGGGTGAAAAGTGAAATGGGCTCGGGCCATGCAATGACGGAGCCTTCGGCAAGTCCTGCAACGCCGAGGCCCAGGAAAAGGCGAAAAAAGTAATCAATAATGGCGGGACATCGTGGCAATGGGTTAGGAGGAGGGATGATAGTGCTACAGCTGAATTTTAACAAATCTAGGTTGGCGCACGACCTGGCCGAGAAGCAAGCGACGGAGGAAGGGGCTGTGGTGGTATTAGGCCAGGAACCTAATAAAAACTATGTGGCTGGTAGGCCCGGGGCTGTAGCACTGGACCTTACGGGCAAGGCTTGTGTTGCGGTTGTCGGAAAACAAGATTGTGGACTGGTTACCAGGGGTAGGGGTTACGCGTGTGTCGAGGTACGAGGGGTGTGGTTCGTCTCGGCATACTGCTCCCCTGCCCTGCCAATGGCGGACTTCGAATCGTTGTTGGATGAGTTATCTGTCATTATGAGAAGAGGTGAGGTGGTCCTGGGTGCGGACCTGAATGCAAGGTGCCCGACGGTAGGGCCAGGGGAGGCCAACGCAAGGGGTTGGCTTCTTGAAGACTGGTTTGCTGCCAACGGGCTTGTGGTTCTGAATGAGGGTAGCACCCCGACATTCTCGGGCCCGAGAGGGTCGTCGTTTGTCGACTTTACGGCAGTGTCGGGGTGCTTGGCACGAAAGATGGAAGGGTGGCATGTGTGTGAGGGCGAGAATGGCAGTGACCACAACACAATACGGTTTGTGGTTGCTGAGTATGCAAAGAGGAATGCAGGAGTTTCTGTGGAGAGAATGGGGAATGGATGGACGGTGAATGACGGCGAGATGGAGGGCTTGGAGTTGTGCGCTGTAGGCTGCATCCCGGAAAACATCGCCGGGGCGCCTGGGCTGGTTGGGGCGGTCGCGGATTTCTGTGATCGCACCTTCCGGAAGAGGCGGGCTGGTGTGCGGGGCCGTGAGGTCTACTGGTGGAACCAGGACATCGCGGAACTCCGCAGGCGCTGCCATCGAGCCAGACGCCGAGTCACAAGGGCGCGTGGGGTGTGCGAGGAGAGTGTGAGAAGGGAGTGGGTGGATGCGCGAAAGGAGTTGAAAAGAGTGATTGCGAAGAGTAAAAGGGAGAAGTGGAAGGGTTTGTGTGATGAGGTCGAACAGGATGTATGGGGTAAGGCGTATAAGATCGTTATCGGTAAACTGCGCCTTAGGGATCGAATGGAACTGGATGAAAGAAGTGTGGCTGAGCAGGTGGGAAAGCTGTTCCCAACTAGTGAGTTGTGTCTATGGCAGTATGATAGGGTGGAGGGTGGTCGACAAGATCTGTCGGTATCCAGCGACGAACTGCTGGGGGCGTTGAAGTCCATTAAGGGGAATAAAGCGCCCGGGCCAGATCAGATCATGCCGAGAGTGTGGAAGGAAGTGGGAAAGGGTAATTGCGAGGCATTTCGCAGGGTGTATGAAGAATGCATCAGGTTGGGGGAATTCCCCAAAGAATGGAAGAGGGCGCGACTGGTGCTTTGCCAGAAGCCTAAGAGTTCGGGTGAGGTGGCTTTCAGACCCTTGTGCCTGATTGATGCGGGTGCTAAGGTGCTGGAAGTCATTGTGCGCGATAGACTGAGAGATGAAGTGAGTGAAAGGGGGCTTGTCTCTGCTAACCAATTTGGTTTCACCAGAGGCAGGTCGACAGTGAGTGCGTTGCAGCACGTCCAGGAGATTGTTCGGCATGTTAGGGACAAGTCGATCATGTGGCAGCCCTTTGTCGCCATGGCTCTCATTGACGTGAGAAATGCGTTCAATGAGGCGCCGTGGCGGCAGATAGTTGACACGCTCGTGGTTGGCGGGGTGTCTGGGTATCTTGTAGATATGGTTAAGTCATATTTGCAAGACAGAGTGATTGTGGACAAGTTTGGAAATGAATGGGGCATGACATGTGGAATTCCGCAGGGATCGGTCTTGGGACCGCTCCTGTGGAATATCTTCTATGATCGTGTGGTACGAATGGAGATGGATGATGGGGTCAGGATCGTGGCTTATGCTGACGACCTGGCAGTGATTGCATGGGCACGGAGCGGGGCGGCACTCCAAGAGAAGTTGTCCTCGGCCGTGCAGAGTGTAAGAGGTCAGTTGGAGCGGATGGGACTTAGGGTGGCTGAGGAAAAATCCGAGGTCGTGTTGCTGAGTGGACGGCGAAAGGTGCCTGAGATCGCGGTGAATGTGGGTGCGAATATGATTAGGAGTGTAAGGGAGGTGAGATACCTAGGGGTGTATGTGGATAAGGATATGCGATTTGCGTCGCATGTTCAGAATGTATGTGGAAAGGCGCGTGTTATGGCAAATGCTTTGATGAGGGCGATGCCTCGCACTGGTGGAGCGAGTGACTCCCGGAGGAGGCTGATGTGCAGTGCTGTCAGGTCGGCAGTGCTGTATGCGGCTCCGGTATGGAGGGGGGTCCTCCGATACCAGAAGTATGGAAGGATGCTTAGCAGCGTGAATAGGTGTTTGGCAATAGGAGTGATTTGTGGGTACAGAACAGTGGCGGGGGACGCAGCGGAGGTCGTTGCTGGACTTTTGCCGCTGGATCTGGCCGCGGAAGAAAGGGAGTTATGTATGGGGAAGTGTGATAGGGAGAAGGCCACGGTGCATGGTAGAATGATGGATGCATGGCAGGATAGATGGGAGCGGAGTGAAAGGTGGACGCGTGTGCTGATACCGGATGTAAGGGATTGGTGTGATAGGGGATGGGGTAGTGTTAACTACTACTCCACTCAAGCTTTGACTGGGCATGGGGCGTTTGGGGGGTACCTAAAGAGGTTCCGGATAAGGGCAGACAGTGTCTGCTTGGACTGCGGAGCCCTTGAGGATACTCCTCGACACGCCCTATTTGAATGTGAGAGGTATGAAGAATGTAGGGTATTGGCGAGCGAAATCTGTGGTGAATCGGTGTGTTTGGAGAATGCGGGTAGGCTGATGTTGGGGAGTGAGGATGGATGGAAGGGAGTGATGGGTATGTGTGAAAGGATAATGAAAGGGAAGTGTGAGAGAGACCTGGAACGCCAGAGGAGGGATGGTAGGGAAAGAGCGTCTGGGGGTTCGCATTCAGTGACCACGGATGGTTTTAGTATGTGAGTGTTGTCCATATACACATATGTATATATTTATTTATTTGTATATTTATTAGTATGTGAGTGTTGTCCATATACACATATATATATATTTATTTATTTATTTATTTGTATATTTATTAGGATGGAGTGTTGATCACGGATGGTTTTATTACTTGTTTGTTTTGTCCGTTTATACATTTATATATATTTATTTATTTATATATTTATTTGTATATACTGGGTAGGTTTTTTGTTTTGGGCGGTTTGGAGTTGCAGGATGGCAAGGACAGCCGCGAAGAAGGATAGTCGACGGCGGCTGAAGCAATACCTTTAAAGGTGGTTCCAGCCGAGGGGGTTTTTAGTGGGTGCGAGCCCCACACTACCGACGGTCCACACAACATCAATGGACCGCACACGGCCGTCGGTGTGCGTTCAGGCATTTTCCCCCTCCCGAAAAAAAAAAAAAAAAAAAAAAAAAAAAAAAAAAAAAAAAAAGGTTTGGTTTGGTTTGGTTTGGTTTGGTTTGGTTTGGTTTGGTTTGGTTTGGTTTGGTTTGGTTTGGTTTGGTTTGGTTTGGTTTGGTTTGGTTTGGTTTGGTTTGGTTTGGTTTGGTTTGGTTTGGTTTGGTTTGGTTTGGTTTGGTTTGGTTTGGTTTGGTTTGGTTTGGTTTGGTTTGGTTTGGTTTGGTTTGGTTTGGTTTGGTTTGGTTTGGTTTGGTTTGGTTTGGTTTGGTTTGGTTTGGTTTGGTTTGGTTTGGTTTGGTTTGGTTTGGTTTGGTTTGGTTTGGTTTGGTTTGGTTTGGTTTGGTTTGGTTTGGTTTGGTTTGGTTTGGTTTGGTTTGGTTTGGTTTGGTTTGGTTTGGTTTGGTTTGGTTTGGTTTGGTTTGGTTTGGTTTGGTTTGGTTTGGTTTGGTTTGGTTTGGTTTGGTTTGGTTTGGTTTGGTTTGGTTTGGTTTGGTTTGGTTTGGTTTGGTTTGGTTTGGTTTGGTTTGGTTTGGTTTGGTTTGGTTTGGTTTGGTTTGGTTTGGTTTGGTTTGGTTTGGTTTGGTTTGGTTTGGTTTGGTTTGGTTTGGTTTGGTTTGGTTTGGTTTGGTTTGGTTTGGTTTGGTTTGGTTTGGTTTGGTTTGGTTTGGTTTGGTTTGGTTTGGTTTGGTTTGGTTTGGTTTGGTTTGGTTTGGTTTGGTTTGGTTTGGTTTGGTTTGGTTTGGTTTGGTTTGGTTTGGTTTGGTTTGGTTTGGTTTGGTTTGGTTTGGTTTGGTTTGGTTTGGTTTGGTTTGGTTTGGTTTGGTTTGGTTTGGTTTGGTTTGGTTTGGTTTGGTTTGGTTTGGTTTGGTTTGGTTTGGTTTGGTTTGGTTTGGTTTGGTTTGGTTTGGTTTGGTTTGGTTTGGTTTGGTTTGGTTTGGTTTGGTTTGGTTTGGTTTGGTTTGGTTTGGTTTGGTTTGGTTTGGTTTGGTTTGGTTTGGTTTGGTTTGGTTTGGTTTGGTTTGGTTTGGTTTGGTTTGGTTTGGTTTGGTTTGGTTTGGTTTGGTTTGGTTTGGTTTGGTTTGGTTTGGTTTGGTTTGGTTTGGTTTGGTTTGGTTTGGTTTGGTTTGGTTTGGTTTGGTTTGGTTTGGTTTGGTTTGGTTTGGTTTGGTTTGGTTTGGTTTGGTTTGGTTTGGTTTGGTTTGGTTTGGTTTGGTTTGGTTTGGTTTGGTTTGGTTTGGTTTGGTTTGGTTTGGTTTGGTTTGGTTTGGTTTGGTTTGGTTTGGTTTGGTTTGGTTTGGTTTGGTTTGGTTTGGTTTGGTTTGGTTTGGTTTGGTTTGGTTTGGTTTGGTTTGGTTTGGTTTGGTTTGGTTTGGTTTGGTTTGGTTTGGTTTGGTTTGGTTTGGTTTGGTTTGGTTTGGTTTGGTTTGGTTTGGTTTGGTTTGGTTTGGTTTGGTTTGGTTTGGTTTGGTTTGGTTTGGTTTGGTTTGGTTTGGTTTGGTTTGGTTTGGTTTGGTTTGGTTTGGTTTGGTTTGGTTTGGTTTGGTTTGGTTTGGTTTGGTTTGGTTTGGTTTGGTTTGGTTTGGTTTGGTTTGGTTTGGTTTGGTTTGGTTTGGTTTGGTTTGGTTTGGTTTGGTTTGGTTTGGTTTGGTTTGGTTTGGTTTGGTTTGGTTTGGTTTGGTTTGGTTTGGTTTGGTTTGGTTTGGTTTGGTTTGGTTTGGTTTGGTTTGGTTTGGTTTGGTTTGGTTTGGTTTGGTTTGGTTTGGTTTGGTTTGGTTTGGTTTGGTTTGGTTTGGTTTGGTTTGGTTTGGTTTGGTTTGGTTTGGTTTGGTTTGGTTTGGTTTGGTTTGGTTTGGTTTGGTTTGGTTTGGTTTGGTTTGGTTTGGTTTGGTTTGGTTTGGTTTGGTTTGGTTTGGTTTGGTTTGGTTTGGTTTGGTTTGGTTTGGTTTGGTTTGGTTTGGTTTGGTTTGGTTTGGTTTGGTTTGGTTTGGTTTGGTTTGGTTTGGTTTGGTTTGGTTTGGTTTGGTTTGGTTTGGTTTGGTTTGGTTTGGTTTGGTTTGGTTTGGTTTGGTTTGGTTTGGTTTGGTTTGGTTTGGTTTGGTTTGGTTTGGTTTGGTTTGGTTTGGTTTGGTTTGGTTTGGTTTGGTTTGGTTTGGTTTGGTTTGGTTTGGTTTGGTTTGGTTTGGTTTGGTTTGGTTTGGTTTGGTTTGGTTTGGTTTGGTTTGGTTTGGTTTGGTTTGGTTTGGTTTGGTTTGGTTTGGTTTGGTTTGGTTTGGTTTGGTTTGGTTTGGTTTGGTTTGGTTTGGTTTGGTTTGGTTTGGTTTGGTTTGGTTTGGTTTGGTTTGGTTTGGTTTGGTTTGGTTTGGTTTGGTTTGGTTTGGTTTGGTTTGGTTTGGTTTGGTTTGGTTTGGTTTGGTTTGGTTTGGTTTGGTTTGGTTTG